>JANHFR010006468.1:18388-28645 GCA_032468015.1 Mimophis mahfalensis | reverse complement strand
ATCAACCCTGAGCCTGGTGAGATTAGAACTTGCAGTAATGGCAGGCAGACAGCAGCTGAGAGGAGGCTCTCACAAATCTTTACTAGGATAGAAACATTTTTTAATGTGATTTTGTGTACACAATTAATGACTAGTCAATATCAATTAGGTTCCAAGGAGAATTAGATTGAATTCAGAGTGCTCAGCGGCACCCAGATCACCCATTGGAAGACTCTTATATGAACAAATCTCTTCCTAAACAAACCCAAACAAAGACATGTTTAGTTTAATGTGTCTGAACAGGTGCTGCCTATGTGTCTATGTACAGTAAGGATCACATTTTGTTCAGTTTTTTGCTCAGTCCTAATAACAATAGCAGTAATAAAATGAGTGAAGTTCCCATAGCACTTCTTTTTTAACTGTTTATCAGTTAAAAAGTTTTAACTGATTACTGTTTTACACATCGCCACTTTAAAAAGCAGGATTTTTCCATACAGTAACATTTGTGCCAAAATCTAGATTAATTTTTGAGTTGGATGTCATGTATAATCCATGTATAATCCGAAAAAGGTGTTGGAGCTAAATTTGATTTAATTCAATACATTTAATACTGTTGCACCTTTGCCAGATTAAGATTTATAATTCAGGGGAAACTTTTCAGATGACCTTGGGGGCCATATATGTGGGGTTATAGTGAAAGGACTTCAAAGGTTACAAATAATATACCATTCAGGTTAGGACACCTGGAACCTTGACGAAAAACATTTAAGTAATGGCCTTATCTATAGTCCACACTAACCTTTTACTTTTTTTTTTCATTGGCTCCATCATAGTTTTCTGGTTACTACTCTTTTTTGAGAAGACTTGTAGTCTTGGAAACAGTTGAAGGGGCCATGATATAAGGCAGAAAGATTATATTTTTAACTTTAAGACATATTTTAATATTTGTCATGTTGACAACTTCCTGGAATTATACATTCCCTGACCCTGGTTCCACTTCTGAAATGACTTTTAGAGGGAAGTAGGGATGACATCAATGTGATTTAGCAATATACTGTTTTTGCAAAACAGAGATGGTAAATTCTAAATCTTAAGTGCTTATAGAGACTGAATGTCTAGCCCTACTGCTTAGTTGAAGCTCTTTTTTTCTCGATAGAGTAAGCATCCATCCATCTTCATGCTTCTTGCTAGTAAAGGAGATTAAATCAAATTGGTGTTAAATTTATTTATTTACCATTCCCTTAAAATATCTATGGGCTATTTTTTTTAAAAAAAGTTAAACTTTTTTCATATGCGGCTTTTCCCGATAAGCACATGTGACCAAAATTTACTCCTAATACACTGCAAGTAGTCCTCGACTTACAACAGTTCATTTAATGACCATTCAAATTTACAACAGCAGTGAAAAAAGTGACTTATGACCATTTTTTCACACTTATAACCATTTTAGCATCCCCATGGTCACATGATTTTCATTTGGATGTTTGAAAACTGGCTTATATTTATGATGGTTGCTGTGTCCTGGAGTCCTATGATCTTCTTTTGCAACCTTCTGACAAGTGAAATCAATGGGGAAACCAGACTCACTTAATAACTTCTTGTTGTTACTAATTTAAGAACTGCAGGAATTCACTTAACAAATGTATCAAGAAAAGTCACAAAATGGGGCAAAACTCACTTAACCAATTTCTCACTTAGCAACATAAATTCTGGGCTCAGCTATGGTCATAAGTTGAAGACTATTTGTATATAACATATTAAATGTTCTACAGTATATATACATGTGAGATCTGAAGAGTTGGTTTTCTAAAACTGATCCTCACGCGTCAAACTTTCCTTAACGTGTAACGAAGGGGAGCTGAGTTAGACAAACTTATGGTAGCTTGATTTAATAAACAGAGAGGTGAATAAACCTTTTGTCCATGCATATAGATTTCTTGAATCAGTTTCTGATGCAGAGAAATGAAAAAAGTTATCTTCAGTTAATCAAAGTTTCCCATATCCTCTGAACAGTAAAACAGTGCTTATTATTTCTTGGGGAAAAACTAAGATTTACAATTGGCTTAACGTTTTGATTTGATATTTTTAAAAAAATATGATTAGCTTAATTATAGTTCCTGCAAAAGGACCAGTTATATGGGAGATGAGTTTTTAACACATTTTTTCAATGAGATATAATAATTCAATTTAATCCTTGTGCTCACTGATCTGATAAAAATTGCCTTTTCTTATGAAAATAATGGACTGGTGAAGTGGTGAAATCCCATTGGTATTGGCTGTAAAGGCTCCCCCACTCCACCCCGGGGAATAAGTAAATGATATTATCCTGCCAAGATCTTTTCCTGTCTGAGGGAAACAATATTTATTTTAAAAACCAATATTTACTTCATAACCTTTTCTTTCAAACAAGAAAATTTAGAAATTGCCATTTTTAAAAATGTGGATTATGTGTGTGAGTTTAAGGATGGTGCAGTGAAAATAGAATTTAGAAGATTCAAATATACAAAGCCCAGGCCAGAGATTCAAATATACAAAGCCCAGGCCAGAGAGAAGTACAAAAGTAAGAGCGATTGATGTTTATGTATGTTTCCTTAGTCAGTACTGAGGAAGAGAACAAGATTGATTAGAAACCTATTCTGATTTCTTTTCAGGGCGCTCTGTGGAATTGTCTATCAAATTTCTCCCCCAAAGCCAAATGATTTTCTTTTGTTGTCATAGTTACCTAGGCTCATATTTGCTAAATGACCGGATTTGCGCAGGCCTCTGGTTGAGCCAGTTCACTTCTGACAAATATTGTGGCTCGTTTCCATGTCAATTTCTTCCTTGCTCTGATGACAACCACACCAGAGGTTCATCTGCCCCATCCTCTCCAATTTCTAACCTTGTAAACTCTGATGAAACTTTATCAGCTTTCCTAACCATGGCTTCCCTCGTGCCATTGGATATAGACTTCAGGGCACTTTCCCTCAGGACTTGTTTTTTTCAGCTTCTGCATGACTTACTTATAGTTGTGTCCCTAGCTGAATACATAAGTGAACTTGTAGTAAAAATATTCTGCTCAGCCCAGTCTCTCTCATATAGTTGACATATATATGAAAGTTTCTATCAAAACCTAGGCAGCACTACCTTTCACAGAATGTGAAAAAATCTGTACTATAGTATGCATCTTAATTCTACACGGTAATAGCAACGAACTAAAATTTTCACATTGGTGTCTCCCTTCATTCTGAAACATTGTACTATACAGTATTGTTTTTCTTTGAGTGTTTTTCCTTCATTTCTGAATTGGTACTGAAGTGTTAGATCGAAGGGGTACAATGCAGATTAAAAACCAAGGAGATTAAGAATATTTCATATCCAGTATTACCCCATTAGGAACCTATTCCTAGACAATGTAGTCTAGAGCAAGGGTCTTCAAATGAAGACTTGTGGACTTCAACTCCCAGAATTCCTGACCTAACATGACTGGAGGAGGAATTCTGGGAGCTGAAGTCCACAAGTCTTAAAGCTGTCAAGTTTGAAGAAAGCAAATAGAAAGCAGAGTAGATTTTGTTACTTATCCTAGAAGATAAGTAAATAGAAAGCAGAATAGATTTTATTCCTTATCCTAGAAAGAAAAAGAGTGGGAAACTGTTTCATATTATATCAGGATGCTGCTGCTTGACTTGAATGAAACATCTTTTATAAAAGATGTTTTATTCTTGTACTACAAAGCAAACCAGATGATATCCAAGTTGGTTTGAGTCAAATCAGGCTGGTTTCTGGATCACCAAATTAGGGAGAGAACTGCACCTTGTATTTAATATATATATCTGTACTCACAGTTGTTCTTTAGTTGCATATCTTGTAGAGATAAAATGTGAAGAATCTAGACTAATTCCTCCTTCTATTTATAAGACCAGGGAACTCCCACTCAAGGCTGGCATAGGGGAGCCCTCCAGAAGGCTATATCCGGTACCAAAACTGATGACTTATTGCTACACCTGCTCATATGGAATGTGTAGGTCCTGGAATAGCAACTTCTAATCAACATCCATGTAGCTAAGTATGGAAGGGTTTGATCTTGACTTCACAACAGAGTCTTGGTCTTTTAGTCATTCAGAGAGGAGAGACAAAAGCTGCTGGGTATTTCCAGGGCATCATAATAAAAAACAAGTTGTTTTGTTCTGATTGTGTTACACTCTCTTAATGAGCCTTCCCATCCGAGTTCAGGTGTCAATGTATTCATAGTGTTACTTCAAATAATTTTCTGGTCATTCATATTAGAATGGCTACAAGAAGCCAAAAAACAGGATATTATGGAAATTTCCATCAATTCACAGTGGCCCCATGGTCACTGAAGGTTAAGTTAAATAAATATTAAGTGCAAAAGTCTAGGAGACAAGTCATCTCAGTTTTTAATGTAGATAGTTATTTTCTGTGGAGATCAAAATATTGACTCTCCTGGAAGAAGTACTCCAGGTGAGACAGGGGAAAGGAGGTTAGAAGTGATAGATCCCTAGCTGATATGAACTGGAGTAAAGACTTATGGGAAAGAACATTATAATCCAATTCTGATCCTCATGTATTTTTCATATAGCCTATGCAATGCTTTGTTGTGTCTCACCCAGATTTGACCTTCCATTGTATGATTATAAAGCACTTCAATGGGAAACTTTAGACATTTTGTGTTAAGTTGCCCTGTGGTCATATGACATTTACTGTAAATTTTGGACCATAAGACTCAGTTTTCCCCCCAAAAAAAGGGGGGGCGGAAATGAGGGTGCATCTTATGGTCCAAATGCTGTCCAGAGCATGCACGAGTGGGGGCAAGCACTCTTAGAACAATGGAGCTAAATATTTTAGTATACCGGTACTGTTTGGTTCAGAATATTTTTTTTCTTGTTTTCCTGCTCTAAAAACTGGGTGTGTCTTATGGTCCGAAAAGTACGGTACTTGCCCTTGGTGACAACATTTGTTTATGCTTTGGAGGTGGGGAAAGACCTTGGTTATTTCTTCACATTTTGTTCAGGAAACGAAATGCCTTTCTAACTTGGTTTCACATAGTAATTCTGCAACTACCGCAACTTCCTTTACTGTTCCCTCTATTTGTTGTTCTCTAAATAGAAAGGATAAGTTCACAGTGGTATGAAAAGTCTGCACTTTCCTGCAATCAAGCAATGAGACAGATGGAGTTTTAAATTTCCATCTAATGTTTTCCCAAAAAAGGAAAGGTTAGAGATTTGATGGAAATTGTCGAATTGTGTTGGATCCAGGGAAGGCTTCTTGAAGAGCTAGAGGCATCACTGTCTCTTCCAAGAAATCACTTTTTACCCCTTAGATCTAATGACACGTTGTCTTCCAGGTGGCCTTAACCAATCACTAGAGCCATAGAGGTAATATACAGGTAGCTGCCCTCACAGTTCCATTTTCACAGAATCAACAGGTTCAAACTTTTTCTAAGCAATCATACTAGATGGTATACTAGATGGTATACTAGATGGCCCATCTTCAAGACATTTGCAAAACTGGAGTCTAACTCACAGAATCCAAATGATTTTTGCTGACTCTTACAAAGCCTTGAGAAAATTCCTTTGGTTCCCTCCTCTAGAAAATACTGTAGATGCATTTGAATACTTTAATGAAGACTGCTATCTGTTTAGACATGAGTACCCCAAAAGCCTGCTATATCAGTGTGGTTCACCCAGTGAGTGCCCTTAAACTATAAATGATAGCTTGTAAAACATGCTAAGTCAAAACCCAGACCTTACATTAAGGTTTAATGTAAGCCAGTCCTGTGTACTTTTTTTTCTTGGTGTGGAGACAAATTGTGAAAGAAAAGTTTCATCTGCTGCAGTTCAGTGTGCTATTAAAATTAAAACAGATTGCTTCCATTGTTTGTTTTATCTCAGCTGCTAAGGATGTGATGAATCTTTTTTAAAGGAATAATTCAGTAGGCAATTATTAGTAAAGAAAACTTTCCCTGGAAAAATCCATGCCATTTCATTCAGTTGTGTGGGTCCTCTTGTGAGTAGTCCATTCCATCCCTGTTATTTTGGTCTTAAGACACTAGCAAATACTGATACCCCAATGATGGAACTTCCCTAAGAGTCTGGCCTTAGCATCAGAGTGTGAGGGAATTGCTTCTGACAATTTTGTACATCCCCAAAAAGGCCATAAATGGTTATTTATTCAGTATAGCATTGCACTTCAGTGACAGAAAGAAAAATGACTGGCATTTTCTGTAACTTGGCCAACTGTGGGTATTACTTAATGATTGACTTCACATACAAAAATAATCTGTCCTAGCCATATTTCAGAATAGCAGACTTGAGGTCATAATATTGAATTTTGCTTTCTTGATTTTGGCTACTTAGATCTCATTGTGTCACACAAGTGTTGAAGGCACCAGAGCTTTGTGAAAACTCTCAGCCACTCTAAACAAAGCATAATTGGTTAGATTTACAGCAATAGCACTAGCACTTAGACTTATATACCGCTTTACAGTGCTTTACAGTTCTCTTTAAGCAGTTTTCAGAATCAGCATATTGCCCCCAACAATTTGGGTCCTCATTTTATTCACCTCAGAAGAATGGAAGGCTTGAGCCTGGTGAGATTTGAACTGCCAAATTGGAGTCCGCCAGCAGTCAGCCAAAGTAGCCTGCAGAACTGCACTCTAATCACTGCAGTAATAAAATAGTCTCAAGTTTCTGTAGAGATGGAGACAACACAAAAATAGCTTAAAGCTGATCGGTGTGGCTAGACTGCTTTGTTTTCTAGTAGTCTTGATGAGTTCAGTATATTTATTGTATATTTGTCTCTCTCTATGTATACCATCCTGTGCGTACCTGCTTGTCATTTCATTGCACTATACTACTGATTGCAATGTGATACACCAGTATCAATATGTGATATGTGTTGTAATTGTGTATCAAGAATTCCCACTATAGGTAGTCATGGGCTTTCTACTTGCCCTGATTAGCATATACCAGTAGTATTACTTAGTGCCTTGTTGTACTCTGTCTAGATTGCTTGATTTAGTTGCCATATTGGATTTCCTACTACTTTCTGCCATTTGCCGATTGTGCTAAGAGGTGCTTAGCCTGTCCCACATACATAGGTATATGCAGTATTGGGTTCAGACACCATCCTAAGTCATGATGCATCTTATTTGATTTGGGCTTAAAGTGTCTTGTGAATCTAACCAATATGCTTGGTATGCTATGTTCTACATAGCTTAGTTTACAATTAAGTTTATTCATTATTAACTATGGCTTACTTAGCAAGGTGTACATGCATATAACCTCAGTTTTCAGAATTTCCCAGTTGGAAAGTTAACTTGCGTATGTGATATAGACATACCTTGAAGATACAGAGAATGTTATGGAAATTGATAGGATTGTTTTGATCTAAAATGTAAACTCTACATTAACTCCAAAAGTGACATGACTTTCTAATTGAAATGCCAGAGTTCAAGCCTGAAACACCTGTGCAGAACTAAACCGTGCCATTTTATCATACTTCATCCTTAAATCTTCCTGTCTTCTCAGTACGCAGAAATTTTAATGCCCTCAGACATGTTACTGGTAACTGCTATCATCTAGGTCAAATCTAGTGCCTTCTCTGCGGGAGCACCTACAGAAGTAATGAGTTACCCCCGGAGCTCCGGATAATCCCTGACCTTCGATCCTTCTGCCATGCCCTGTTTCAGCGAGCCAGTCTGGCCTGACCTAGTATTAATTTTAGTTCGATTTGATTGTTAATTTTAAATTTTAAATGTGTCGATCTTATTTTTAGGTGTTTATTGGATTTTTTATTTAATAATCTCTTTAAAATTTTGTATTATATGTTTTTTATGGTTGTGAGCCACCCTGAGTCCCTCGGGAGAAGGGCGGCATATAAATCCAATAAACATTCAAACATCTATAGCCTTTCACTAGGGTGGAGAGACCCTCCCCCCACACACACCTTTTTGTCCTGCCTGCATTGTCTGTACCTAGCCAATACCAGGAATAGTCTCCAAGAAAATTTAAGAAGAAGGAGCTAAGGGGAAAAATGCATGTGTTTTCAAAATCCATAAACCTTAATAAATCCATAAACCTCAATCCGTGAAGTAAATCTCACACTTTTATTTTAAGTGCCAAATGGCCTAGATATCACAACTGGCCCAAACTAGCACATGAAAGATATCTATTACAGTAGGAAGGTATCCGGAGAGGAGCAGATGAAGAAAGGAGGAATCCGAATGAGCTTATGCTCTCCGCTGATCTTGGCTTAACTGACAAGGTTTCTTTCTAACTGCACCATTTTGAGAGCTGCCTGTCTATTTCTGCGTTGACAGAAACCAGCTAACTAACCTGAAACCCATTGGTATGTAGTGCCAGAAGAATTATATGAACTCTGGTAGTGCCATGAATAGTATTCAATATTGCAAGCTACCTTAGCCCACTGCCATGAGTTCGATCCTGACCAGCTCAACATTGACTCAGTCTTCCATCCTTCCAAGGTCGATAAAATGAGGACCCAAATAGCTGGGGGCAATAGGCTGACATTTGTAAAACCGCTCAGAAAATGCTGTAAAGCACTATGGAGTGGTATATAATCTAAGTGCTGTTGCTATTTCAAATATCTATTTCCAAACATTACCCTCTAATGCAGGGGTATCAAACTGGATTTCTTTGAGGGCTGGATCAGCAATGCAGTTCTCCTCCGCGGGCTGGTGGGGCATGCAAGCAGGGAGTGGGGGGAGACGGGGTGGACACCTGCAGCACGCTGCCAGCCAAAATGGGGAGCCTTGTTTTTGGCCTCCATGGCTCCTGCAGCACTCTCTTGCAGGAGGAGGGGGGTTTTTGGCCAGCAGAGTGCTGTATGAGGCCACGGAGGCCAAAAATGGGCCAAGGGGGGTACACCTGACCCCCGTGGCACGTTTTGGCCAGCAGAAGCACTGTGGGCCAGTCCTTTGATATTTCCAGGCTGGCCCCGAGGGCCAGATTTAAATACCTCACGGCCTGGATCCAGCCCATGGGCCATGAGTTTGACACCCCTGCTCTAATGGAAATGGTGACCCTGAAAGATGAAGTCACTCCTATTTCCTCTTCCTTCATTTCTTGCTGTCATCACTGCTTACCATATAAAAGTAACTTTTTCTCACCTTTTTTGTGGAAGGTGTGTAGCAATCCAAAGAAGAAAGGGCATCCCACCCTCCTATGGAGGGAACATCAGATTAACCATACTGTCACTGTTGTCATAAAAAGAACTTGCCAAGAAAGTGTCTATTCCCTTCTTATTTAAAATGGCCAAAATAAATCACCCAGGAAAATGGCAGTGATCTGTTGCTGATGTTTATGTTTGTTTGAGACATTTCAACAGGCAACTTGCGCCAAAAGGTCAAATAGTCTTACTCAAGCACTTACTAAGAAAGGAACAAGTCAGGAAGAAGTGAGGTGCCAGCAGTATGCTGATTTTTTACTTGGCCTTGTTGTGCATTTATTGATTAAACTCAGCTTTATCGTTTCTCAAGCCAAGAATTACCCCCAGCCATTTTCCTGTAAAAGCCATGAACAAGTTGGCTTCCAAAGCATGTCAAAGGGTTGGGATTGTTGTGCACGGCCTCAAGGTGCCAACTGAGTATTGGTGAGGTTGGGTGAAACAAGGGTGGAACATCGGCTGAGATGCTTTCAGCAGAGAGAAGGAGACCCGGAGCAGAGGCTACTCCGCTTTAGCAGCTGCAGTCAAGCCCCAGCTTCTCCCTGGCAAGCACATCTCCTCCCACCCTTTGGTTCTTTCTCAAGGAGAAGAAAAATGACACCTGCTGGTTCTTGTTTGGATATTGCAAAATACAATATTTTTGTGCCACCCCCTCAAGATAGAAGAAATTGAGCAATCTAATCTGCTATACAGTATTTTCAGTTATCCATATTCAGGTCTAGCCAAATTCAGCGGTATAGAATAGAATAACAGAGTTGAAAGGGATTTGGAGGTCTTCTAGTCCAAACCCCTACCCAAGGAGGAAACCCTATGCCATTTCAGTCAAATGGTTGCCCAATCTCTTCTTAAAAACTTCAGTGTTGGAGCACCCACAACTTCTGGAGGCAAGTGGTTCCACTGATTAATTTTTCTAAAAGTCAGGAAATTTCTCCTTAGTTCTAGGTTGCTTCTCTCCTTGATGAGTTTATTTATTTATTTATTTATTTTATTGAATTTATATACCACCCTTCTCCCAAGGGACTCAGGGCGGTGTACAGGGCACTAAAAACATACAATAAAAACGTTAAAATAAAATTAAACCAGAACATGCCC
>JANHFR010006467.1:27213-39891 GCA_032468015.1 Mimophis mahfalensis | reverse complement strand
CTGACTTTGTAAAAATGCCGCTAATAAGCAGGCATATACAGGGAATGAAGGCTATTGCTAAGCACATTGATTTGTGCTTAAACAGATTTTATAAGCCGCCCTAAGTCTCTGGAGAAGGGCAGCATATAAATGGAATTTTAAAAAAAAATTCCTATGAAGCATTAATGTAAAAAATAATCCTTTCCTTGTACATGGGTTTGGATGGACTGTAGATTTCATCCAGTGTAGTTAAACAGAAAATAATCCTTTTAATTTTAATATTCTAGGGCCCATGATAATGATGTAAAAGAAGCTAACAAGCAAAAAGGACAACACAGCTCTCAACCACCTCATAACACTTTATTTCAAACAATCAGTCAACCCACACAGCAGCACCTACCCCAATATATTCAAGCGCATCAGACTTCTCTACCATACCTTCAAACAGCACCGCAACAGAACTGTCAGCCGATTATGTCAAGCAGTCATACCTCGACCTACCCGATGCAGACTTGCCCGGCTGGTTTACAAGGTGGTGTTCAGGCTCAGAATCATATGCAGACTTCTGGAATGTCACTAGCCGTCCCTATAGAGGTGAAGCCATGTTTAAACGTCTCCTACAATAGAACCTACCAGATTGCTGGACGTTACCCTTGTATTACTCCATGCTTTGAGAGGTGACGACTACAGCAGAACTCTCTGTGTGACCAGTGTTATTAAATAAATAAGAGGACAGTTGGGGGTCCTTCTAAAACCTGGGAAATGGCTGAAAGAGAACACGGTATTTTTCCTCCCAAAGGTAGCTCAGTTACAGAAGCTTGCAAGTACCAGAACGTACCTCACTTGCAGAATGAGGGAGAAAGATGGAAAAAATACTTCTGCCACACTCTAGTTCTACAGGCTGAACTTAAACCATATCCTTGAAAGCGTGTTGAGGGACACATGTCCTGAATGCAGGTTTTGTCTTCCTGAAAAGATGAAAGATTACACACGATGTTGACAACTCTGCTGCTTCTACTTAGCTCTGTGCAGTATTGAATAAGATACTGAACTGTGAAAGTCCACTAAGTGCCATTGCTTTCCAGAAAATGGAGGGGCCAGTGAGAGAAGAGAGTAATAAGTAGCTCAATTCTTTGACATGCCCATGGATGAGAATTTATATTTCAGTGGCCTTGGATTAATGTTCTTCAAGTATTCTTGTCTTCACTGAAGCTATGTAGAGATAAATTATCATATCAACTCAGGGAATAATCAAAAGTTACTGTGATGCAGGATATATATCATGTAAATGGTTACCTCGGGTTCTGTTCCTCAGGGTAATTGTATTAGTAAATACCAAAGGGAGTTGAGATGTTTCTTTAAGTACTCCCTTCACCTAAATGTGCTTTGCAATGAGACAGGGAAAAATAGGCAGGTTGTATTTAAATGAAGCCAGTACCATACCATAAAAAAATGGAGTTTTGTTTGCAATTTACCCTACTTTATGCAACCAACTATTTGTGTCCAAACAAAAAAGTTTTGGTGGTTTTCTTTTTCTTCATTGTATTGATTTCTGGCTTCAAGGTACAGTTGAAATGCTTACAAGAAATAAAGCCTTATTTATGTTGGCCAGAGAGCAGAATGAGAAATGGAAGTTCTCAGACTCTTACAGCACAACTCTATTTCCTTATTTCTATTTCTTTGGCCACGTCAGCTGCAATTCAGGTGTTTTTATCATGTGAGCTGGCCGTCAGAATAAGGGTGCTACATATGATCATAAGAAGTGTCTTTAAGTCCTTAGATTCTATCCTTACCTGAACCAGAATTATTTGAATTAATAGGCAGTAAAGAATCTTGTGAATCTTCTTGCTAGCATTCAAGATTAAGGAATGACTAATTTGATATACTTTTCGCCAGTGGTTTGTGATCCAGGTATTTAGAGATGACTGAGAATGAAGGTGATAAAAAATGGACAGAGACCCTGAAGATAGACCTTCCCTAGTGAAAAAAGAGATAATCCTAAATAGTTCTTGTTTAAAGGAAAAATGGCCTTAAAATGGCTCCCTGTGAGCTGACTGTGCTATGAGAAAATATTCTTTAATTTGGAGGAGAAGCTATCCTCTGTAGTAGTAATTATTTTATGCCATAATGTGCTGTGTGTGTGTGTCTCCTTATAAAAATGGGGAATTTTGAGGGGAAGAAGTAAAGCCTTCTGAAAACATTTTATATACTGGGAAATGCTACTTCTTTCCTAAGCATATTTTATTATTACTGTGTTTGCATGTCTGAGCAGGGGAAAATTGATAAGGTAACAGAATTGAGTGCCTGAGGTATCTTCTTACATGATGTCATTTCTCGTGATTTCACTTTATGTGGGGATGAAGGACTGCAAAATACATCAGAAAAGGAATGATACTTATCTCAAATTGCAGTACTGCTCATACAACTCTCCATACTTTTAACTACCTCAATACTATGTTGAATGTACAATTTTGTGGAGATCCATGACTTGAAATAACAGCTCATTGTTGCTGAAATTTTTACGTGTCCTTCAGTGTCAGTCCTCCATAAATGAGAGAGCAGAGCAGACATCCAATACATCTGAAAATTATCTTGCAGGCCTTTACACTCAAAACATTAGTTAATAATTAACACTGGAATTGAAGCAGGAAAGTTAATTTGTCTAGTCTAACCGGCAAAACTCACCTGAAACAAATAATCTTATTTAAGATATTTAAGTATTTAGACTTCTTACTAAAAATGGACCCACTACAAGTTCCTAGATTTGTGGCTCACTACTTTTTTTAATTTATTATTTAGCCTTTTCAAGTTTGTTGTTATAGATTAATTTTTGCAATAGAATATGCACTGTGCAACATTTCCTATTTTCTTTTACATATTTGGTCAACCTCCACTGAATCGACACACTGCTGAAATTGCTACTGCAGGAACTAAAATGTGTGTCGTCAAGGAAGAACTACACATTGAAAGGAGAAAAATGAGTGCCATGCACTCTTTTAAAAAATAAAGTTAGTTTTGCGTAACTTGTGTGTGTCTTTGAATAAAGTTACATTCATGATGATACCAGTAGTGATATTGCAATGCATTCCAAGTTTATTTTTGAATATAATACAACAGATATGAAAGAAAACAAGAAAAGTTATTTTTATTTATTAAAAATCTGAATTCTTGTACTTCATTACTAATTTTCCTCTATTACATCATTTTCCTTGTCTGGAAAAGACAACAGAAAGAAAGAATGGAAAATGATTACAGCTATGACCAATACTGAATCCATATATACTAGAATATGGAAAATTTGATTATTTTAATTACATCAGGCAATACTAGTTGCACTATTACATGCAAGAAGTCAGAAAACCATCCCTCTTTTTGAGCAGAGTCCATATTGTGTTGTGCACAGATAACATTACATGACAGAAAACGGTATGATGCCTCGCCTTCAAAAATCAGTTTCCTAGTTGGTGCATTCTACCTTAGAATTTAATTTAATTCTAAGTTAAATCTGCTATAGATAAATGCAAGCACAGAATAGTACATATCTGAAAAGGAATCATTCAGGTATGAAAATTATGTGCATCTTTGCTCCAGCAATGCTCAAGGTGCTACTTTCAAAGGGTTTGCATAGCTCTGAGAAGTATGTTCAGTACTGTTGGCATTAGATGATTTGGGATTAAAAACCTAAGATACAAGAAAGTTATTTTAACCACCAACTACTAGGAGGCCACCAGCCAATCAAAGGAGTGTGCTGCTAACATTTTACAGTTAACGCAACCTACTTGGTGGCCTCCATTTAGGTATATTGGTTTTAAAACTACATAAATCATCTTTTAATGACCCCATAATCCCTTGCAGGGTGGAGTCTGGGCAACTCAGCGGAGCTAGCAGAGTGTTTAAGGGCTGGATGCCCTTCCTGTTGCCAATATGGAGTTTTGTTTAACAGATATATTCTCATTGTGCCCAGAGAGAGAAATAGCCACCTCTACCTAGGATCAAACTCACAGCCTTCCAATTGTGAGGCGACAGCTCCACCACTAGGGCACCTCACCACTCTGTTTAAAAACCACATAAATGGTATTTTAAAAATATCTAAATTGGGCAGGGGATTGGCCCAGAAGATCTCCTAGGTATCTTCTAGCCCTATATTAAATGCTCCACTTATGTCAGCTGAACTTCTTGGTTCTACACGTTACCAGATGGCCATACCTGAGTTTGTTACATTTTTTTCTTCTTTTTATAAATTACAATTCATTACAATAATTATGCTTCTTAGCAGTGCTCTTTACAAAAAAGAGCACTTTTTCTGCAGTGGCCAGGCACATGTGCAATATTAGATCTAAGAGAATTTTCTGGATTGTCATCAGACAGAAAAATCCTTGATACTATAACAGAAAAATAAATTCCTGGCACATTAACACTAATAAATCATGCTTTGAATGGGCGGTATAAGCTGTACATATCATGAAGCATTCTTGAAATTCTTAAGAAACCATAATCAAAATATTGTTGGTTGATGCAAAAATTATAGTGACTTGTCAATTTTATATCATTTATAAACTCTTTGGGAAGGATTCAGAAATATAGATTATTAAATCATCTTGAAAGTAATTGTTACTTTTTCTACAATGAAAAATGATAAATGAACAATGATCAGTTGACTAATTTTTGTATTTCAAAATTCCTTGGCATTAAATATAACTGCAGTATTATAAAAACATAAATGCAGACATCTAAACAGAAATAGATTTCTAATTTCTAAACCACCTATCTCAGGGGTGTCAAACTCGAGTCATCATGGCAGCGTCACATGACCTATTGAGACTTTTTTCCCCTTTGCTAAACTGGTAGGGGGAGGGCCAGCATGTGACCAATCTGGCCCGTGGGCCCAAGTTTGATAGCCCTCACCCATCTCAAGCAAGTGGCTCTTGCTTGTGGCATTTGTGGTATTATCTAGTTTGGATATATTGTGTGTAAATTCTAAGCTTTCACTTCTTTAGAGCTACTCATAGGAAGTGTTCAAAAACTTTGTTTCCATTTTTAGTTGAAAGGATTTAAAGTTATACCTTGGGCCTTAACTGTAATAATATAATTTGGGAAAATGAACCAAATTGCATTATAAAACTAAGCTTAGATTACCCATAGTTTGCCCATGGTGTAAGTATCCAATAAGTTGACTTTAAATTTAAACATAAACTGTCCAGATCCATTTCAGTATGAGATGGGCAGCGAATAAATTTAATAGATTAAAAATAAGTAAGGAAAAGGAATGCTCATGAACTTAGTGATCATTTATAAATTGTTACTTATTAAATATGAAACCTGCTTATACTGCATTTGAATAAGACTATGGGTGCTGAAATCACTGTTGATTTAGTACACTACAATACTAGGGCAAATAGTTAATGAAAATACCAACTCCTTCCATTTGCACTATGATCACCACAAATAAGACCTTGACATATGACTATCGATTGTCTGTGTTATGCACACTTCATGAATCACTATACATGATACCCCTTTTATATGATGTATCTATTTTAATATTATATGTGTTCCCAGAGCCAATATAGCTCGGTAATCAAACTTTATGACCTACTGTGTCAATCAAACCTAAAATCACATTCCTGAAACTGGGACTTGTAAAGAAACATTATTGATTAAAAATGTTTGGCTTTTCAGAAATCTAAATTTGCCTTTTAGCGTCCAGGTGGCATCGTAAGCCTCAAATGGTGATTAAAGAGCCACCCCCCCAAAAAAAAGATAATATAAAATGTTGGGACATTCCTGATGCATCCTTCAACCATTTTTTTGTACAGCCTATTATAAGAAGGCAATATGTGTTGCTAAACACATTGTAAGCCTCCCTGAGTCTTCGGAGAAGGGCAAAAAAAAAAGTATATGAATGTTTACCTTACAAAATTAAATATGAAGGTACAAAAGATTTCCTTTTATTCTTACAAAGATAAATCTTAGGTTACGTCATATTTCCAAAGCCAAGACCCTGGTGATCCCAACCCTGCTGACCTTTCATAAGACATTTAAAAAATGGCTTTTATTCCAAGCAATGTCCCGTGTAGGTAGCTGAGCCCATACATAGGAGATTATGTCTGGGAGATATGTGTGATGCCACAGATGTGGTGTTTTTATAGTTTTATAGTTTGTATGTTATTGTACCCGTATTTGACTTGTTCTTTGTTGCCCAGAATTGTATAACAAGCGAGCAGCCAGTTTAAAGCAATGAAATGAAAGTTTGTGAAGGCATCTGTATTGTCCTATAATGAAATGGGTTCTGAGTTTGTTTGGATCCAGAATTAAGCAGAGTTGGGTCCAATCAATAATTGGGTGACTGGCCATGAGGAAACTCGGGGCTATATAGAATGGGAAGTAAAAAATTATCCTAGAATACAGTAATGGTAAATTGTTTTGTAGACTGTTCCCCAAATCGCCACATGGATGTTTTACAAAAAGAATTTACAAAAAGACACAGAAAACATTTAAATGTTTAAAATCCAAATAACTTTTACTAGATTTTTCTTCATTCACAGAAACAATAATAAAATAAATCTAGTGCTTTAGAAGAATGAAAGAATCAAATAGCAAACAGGGCTTTTTAAAAACAATGTTTTGACTAGTTTCTTATCTTCAATGACAACAATTCAGAAACCACAAATACCAATTTCATAGATGCACTGAGTAATTCCCGAAGAGGACTGTCAGTTACTGGTACTTACTGATGACAAATCAAAGATACTAAGTAGATCCAAACAGACAAAATCTTATTTGGATAAGGATGAATATATACAGCAAGAGCAAATTCTGTGTAGGGAATTTCTGAAGAATGAATTCCTGTCTGATAAACTGCCTCAGTTATCGATGGGATATCTAGGTATGGCATCTGTAAAGGAAATCCTGTAACCTACCAAAAAAAAGTTTAAATACAGTTTTAAAGTTTTTAAAAAGTTTAAAACAAACATAGCATCAAATATTCCACATCTGCATAAAAAAGTACTTTAAATCCAAATGGTACAAACCAAGATGACATATAAAACAATTGTTCTAGATATAATTTTTAAATTAACGATTGCCATTTTCAATATACTGAGTTTAAAAATAATCTTGTTGCAATGAAGTAACTTGCCACGCAGGAAGCTTATCCTCTGGAGAAAAACACTGTGGGGATATGAATGCTGTCAGTGGGGTCTTTGCCCCCTAAAAATCCTGCTGAAGTGCTGACCCCCAGGACTTCCCTCATGCCTGGCTTAAGCTCTTTCCTTAAGGATGCCACAAGGGTAACGCACATGTATTCATAGATATTCTTAATCTATGAATACATGTACGTTAGCATTAGAAATGACACTTGTATTGATACTTTAAACACAATGACTGTTATGTTACTTCTAATAGGGAAAATTAATAGATTAGTTGTATTGTATTAGAATTTTGGGATAAGTGGTTTGGCTAGGAACAATAGATGTTATAGAGATGCATAATAATATGTAAGTTATAATCAATTTAAGGAACTTTCAAATATAAATATAAGATGAAGTTATGTGGATGGCTTTAATAATCTATTACTGAATTAAGATATGAGAGATGTGCAAAATATTTTTTAGAAAAGATTTATGAGGTTAATAGGTACATGATTGTTAGGTTTGTGGTTTAAGTGATTTTATTAATTTAAATTCAAGGAACAAGGTTGACTATTATTTTGAAGTAAACAATGGGAACCGGAAAACGCACCCTTCAAAATGATTTTTATGTAACATGTAAAAATAAAACTTGATTTTTTTAAAAAAGGATGCCACAATGGGTACAAGAGAGCAGCGTCAGGCTATGCCTGGCTCCTGTGACCAATATGGAGGCCTTCTGAAATGGCCAGGAGTAAGTGAGGCCTTTTGAAACCTTAGGGAGGCAGCTGGCTCCAGGATGACTATACCCAGGCAAAGCCGGGTGATCAGCTAGTAGCTAATACAGGAGATGCAAATTTGGACACTTTTTCAGTAAGTATTCTAATACAGCTTTTGCAGTATTTTGTAAATGTTTCTTATAACTTTTCAAGCCCCTTTACTTTCTACTGCTTCCAGGCTGTAGATCAATCACATGGGATGTATATGTGTGAAGGATCAGGGGAAGTGGGGAAGGAAGCTCTAATGTTTGAGATCAGCTACTTTGTAGGATCAGAGACCTGGAGCTTTTGAGAGAGTTGTCTTCCCCACTGTTTGAGATGCCTGCCAGCTGTTAAAAAGCTCAAAACAACACTCAATGAATGCAGGATGAAAAGCAAAAAAGAGGGCTCACTGAACCCTCTACCACACCTGTCACCTGTCACCAGCTGTTTGGGATCCTTTTTAACTCCATATTTGAAAGAAATCAAAGAATGGTGAAAGCATCTTGTCTCTTTGTGATAAGGCCTGGTAAAGTCAGAACCCTCCAATAATGCTTGAAAGTAAGCTGTAGAAGCTGGGAAGCATATTTGTCCTGGATAGCAGAGGGTTATAAAACTGAGATTTGACAAGTCTTAATAAACTTTTGCTACAAAGCATGTAAGAATTAGAAAGGGATGAAAGATGTAGCAGACTGGTCCAAAAATTACAGGAAGGTATAAACTCACCAAAGTCCTAGACCTAGAGGCTGAGGACAGGACGTTATTCACTGTCTTTCTTTGGTACCATGAAATAATGTGAGTGTATATCTTATTTAAAATCTGTTAATTTGTCTCCCTTGTTTAAAAGTTGTAAAAGAACAGTATATAAAAAAAGAATATTACCACACGCAAAAGATGGTTTGAAGGGTTCAAATAATCAAGTGCAACCCCAACTGGAAATAAATCTGGAATAAGTAGACCATTTGGCTTTGCAGGAGTTGCAAGTCAATTGTTTTTCCGCTAGTTTCAGAATATCTTTTAATTCCTGATTCCAAAGCCAGGTATCAGCCAATTAAATAGATGATGATGATGGATAGGATGAAGAATGTTTCCTGGTACAAGAATGTGAAACCCAAACAATGGTCAAGAACCAGAGTTGCCTACTTCATAGGATGATTAGAACTCATGAAAAAATACTGAGGGCAAATACGTTGAATCACCAGGTGAACAGAAAATTACTGACAAGCAAGTGATCCAGGGTAGAAGAAATAAATCCTCTTAAGACTTCCCAAATTCAGCTTAGTTTGCAACATTTACGTTTTTTGCATCAAATAGGTTGATAGTGTTATTCCATTTTGTGAAGATTATGAGCAACTATGGGGTTTGCCATTCATTACTGAATTGCTGAGAGCAATTACCTCCCTTGTGTCTGAGAAACAGATGCCTTTAGGCATTTAGAGATGGTGGATGCATGCACTAATTCTAGAACTAGATAATAAGATGTGTGAGATGTGTTATCATTTGATCAATACCTGAAAAAAAATATTCAGAAGCTATTTGCAAATATCTGTGAAGATTCTCAGTCATCCAGGTCATTGTTGTCTCAGAGGAGTTGTTTCAAAAGGCAACTGGGCTGTTTTTTCCTTGAGGAAGGAAGAAAAAATATTTCTCTTCTCATCCAAGAAGCTTTATCAGTTTTGATCCCTGCCCCCATCAGAATTGATGAAGCTTCTTGGATGAGAAGTGAAACTTTTTCTTCTTCCTCAAGGGAAAAAACATCCCAGTTGCCTTTTGAAAAAGCAGCTTTAAGACGACTATTTGCAAATAGTACTTTGTGCTGAACAGAGTAATTGAGGGAACTCACAATTTTTAACATTGCAAATGTTAATTAGAATAGCCGGTATGATGGATAGGCATAGGTAAAGACTAAACACATCCATGCTGAAAAGACTGGTCTAAATAGCTCTCTACTAGAGTCAAAGAAGCATTGATGGTAAGTAACACTTAAGGAAACTCCTTTCATTAAGATCCCAGCACTAATGCCTTAAAATGCAGTATTGGCCTCAACCCTTTGTCTTCTGACAAGGAAATATTCAGAATAAAATTCATGTAGAAAAGACATGGTTTGATTACATGCTTTTTCAGAAGTTTGGAGACTTCAGAATGCAGAGTAGATAAGGCTAGAGAGTGTGGCAAAGAAGATACAGTGAAGAGCACTGAACTCTTATTGCATGCCCAGTCTGACATTAGTGGTGTTGGAACCAACACTAATGAAACAAATAAACACATTGCTACTAGAACTAAGTAGTAGCATTTATTGTATCAGCTCACTGCAGATGAATCTGAAATTCTTGGCATCATGGCAGAGACTGCTTACTGTCACAGCAGATATATGAAAGTAGAACGTTTGGTGTAGTTGAGCCTCATGGAAAAAATGGCATAAGCTATGATACTGATCATATGTTTTTCACAGTGTAATACTATAGGAGTAATAAAAGTTTATATCCATGGAGCAAGAAGACCTCTGAGACTAATCATCAAAGCACCTGTCTCCCCCAATAGGGTAGATGGATGTAATAGGAGGCTGGCAATGATATCAATCTCCTAACAAGCGCTCCTAAAGAGAATAGGGCTGAGAAAAGATTGGAGAAGTTACTAGCTAATCATTCTATAACCTCACTATCTCAGAAATATAAATGTGTTAACTTTTGTTTCTTTAGTATAACTAGTCAGGTAAAGGAAGGAAGTTCATGAGACTCAAGAACTGATTATGATGTCAACAGAATGAAAATGGATCCTACTTCCTATGGAGTAAGAGGAATCTAGTTATTAATGCAAAATGATATTCCCTCTTTTGGGGAAACGTCTTCCTTTAAGAAGGTTTCAAGGAGCAATTACATTTTTTAATCCTGTTTGAAAATAGGAATGATAATTGTTTTCCCTTATGTTACTGGGAGTATCTGGAAGATAGTTGGATGGCTTAATAAGGATGCTGCCATACCAACTTCCTATGATTTAAAAACTGTGGAAAGTAACAGTTGTTTTCAAGCAGCTGAACTTGAGGCAACTGGCATCACCTGAAATAATATGAAATACCTAAGACATAGTTGATAAGAAAGCAGCTTCTTAGAAAACTATATAGAGTGGAACAAATTATTTATTCATGACTCTTTTATCAAACACTAGCGGCACAGGCAAATTTCCACCTACCGTAAGTGTTCCTCTTTCATATTAATGAAACCATTAGATAAGAGTAATTTTATGCCACATTTTTTCTAAAAGAGTTGATATCATACCCAGGGCAAATTCTCCAGGGACAAAGAAAATAGTGAGAGGAGTTGATGATAGAAGAAAAGAACACATAGTGACATCTACATTAAGTTATTCTTCTAATGGCCTGGAAGGTGGATGAATTTGAAAATTGCTTAGGATTAAACCAGCATATCTATTGTTAAGTCTGTAAATCCATACTTCCTACCACTACCATTCACACAGGGATAGATAGAGAATACTGTCAAACACAGGAACCATACTTTTGTGTTAAGTTGTGCCATGTCTTGTAATGATTAACCAGTGTTCATATTGCTACTCTTTGGGCAACAAAATGCTCTAAGGAATAGCCTGAAGCTTATCCTTGGCTTTTTCAATTAAAAAAAAGTTATGAAGGCACCTATCCAAGGACTTTGTATGGATAATTATAATTTCTATGGCTCTGTCTTATCCTTGTCTTACTGTTCTAGTTTACCTTATACGGCAACTTGGTATCTGGCTTTACCTCCTACATCTTCTGTTGCTTCAGCCTCATTCCCCCAACTCAAAATCTCTGAGCTCAGTTAGTAATCAATTTTTGTTAATGACTGACCACTAACAACCAGGATCCAAATTCTACTTGTTATGTGCAAGCAAAATATGCTTCCATGTGTATAAAGCAAATAATATTTTTTCCCAAGGGGAGTCCTTCATATCTTGTGAAATGTTGTTTGGCAGATGCCCTTTCCCCAAATGAGTAGTTCAGTAACAGTAACAAAACACTAACCCAGTAATGCTCTTGAAAAGCCTCCAAATGACTTTCTTCTTTTTCTTTGGTTATATGTCCATTTCTAAGCTCAAGCTTAGGAAGAATTTGTCTTAAAACACTAGTACACTGTCGATGCCATCGAGTTGGAAGATGAGATCGCCATTCCATTATTTTATTTTTTAATGTTTTTTCAATTCTGTTTTTTTTAAAAAAGAGGATGTTTATTATCATTATAATTACTATACTGTTAATTTATCCACTAAATAAAAATAACTCAATTACTGTTTTGTGTGAAGAGTTTTTATGATCATGAAACTTTCAAACTATTCTGTGCCCATTTCTTGATGTAATAATGTTTTGAACACAGTATACAACTTGGAAAGGGTGTTAATTTTGTTAAGAAAAATTACAAAGCTCAAACAGCTACACAACAAACTGGGACAATGAAACACACTGAATGGGGAAAAAATATATAATCATTAAGATGTAATACAAAAATATAAAAACCATTTCTAATCAGCTTCACCCTACTTTGTTTAAATGTCTTTCATATAATAATTTCTTTGCTTTAACCTAACCCTAACCTTCTCCATAGTTATATAAGAATTAGTTGCACCTGTTTATTTGCTCTAACATCACATTGACCAATCGACTTTTTTGCAAATGTCTTTCTGGTTGATAAAGTGGAGAATCCTTTTGTGATTTTGCATATGTTTGAGTCTACTGGAGCTGAGCAGCCAATAGATAGATAGATAGATAGATAGATAGATAGATAGATAGATAGATAGATAGATAGAGTGAGTGAGTGAGTGAGTGA
>JANHFR010006465.1:41854-57061 GCA_032468015.1 Mimophis mahfalensis | reverse complement strand
AACCTTGAGCCTGGTGAGATTAGAACTCGCACTAATTGCAAGCAGCTGGCAGCTGAGAGGAAGCTCTCAGCTCGGTGAGCTACCAAGGCTCTTTTATCCTTCCCTAACAGTATCTCATCTATATGTGTCAAACTCTGATAAAAGCCATATAGCTTAGCATCTTTATCATATCTTGATTTTATTTGCAATTGTGCAAACCAAGATATGTCAATTCCCTGTTCTTTCAATTCTCTCTTTCTTTTGAGTTCCCCTTTTTCATTTAGAATATCATTATATCTATAAATGTCTTCTAACTTCCTCAGTTTGGGTGCGTAACTGCCTTATTGTTGAGACCCAGACTGGAATTGTCAAATAATGCCATTCTCTAATTTTATCACACACTGTTAACAAGGCATTTCTTATAAAGTGTCTCTTGTAATAACTGTGACTCTTGCTTCCACTATACCCTAAGAAAGAGTGCCAACCCATCTGTAAGTCATGTCCCTCCAGAGTTAACAGCCTAATATTTCTCAATTCAATCCATTCTTTCAAGCAAACCAGACCCACTGCCTGATAATATAACTCCCAGTTGGGAAAACCAAATCCTCCTCTAATTCTTGCATCCTGTAGCATTTTCAAATTAATCCTTGCTTTCTTGCCCTGCCAGATAAATTTTAAATGTCACTTTCTTAAGTTCTTGAAAAAAGGTTTTCTCCAGCTTTATTGGAATCATTTGAAACAAATACAGGTCTGGATCCCTACTTCCTCTGTTAACTCTCTCTTTTGCTTCTCGGTCATGTTTTTTTGTAATTATCTTAAATTTTTTTTTTCTATTTATTTTCAATCCTGCTACCTCCCCATATTCCTCTATTCTTTTTAGCAGTTTTGACCCTGTTTCTTTTGGATCTTCCAATATAAAAACGAAGTCATCTGCAAATGTTTGTAATTTATACTCTTCTGTTTTGATTTTCAAGCCCTTTATCTCTCCATCTTGCCTAACCTTTCTATTTAATACTTCCAACGTTAAAATGAATAATAATGGTGACAGAGGACATCCCTGTCTTGTGCCTTTTTCAATATTAATCTTGTCTGTAATTTCCTCATTCACTATAACTCTCACTGTTTGTTTAACATATATTGTCTCAATCATCCTAATAAACCTGTCACCAAAACCCATTTCTTCCATTTGTAATAACATAAATTTCCAATTTACATTATCAAATGCTTTCTGTACATCCAAGAACATCAATGCTAACTGTTTATCTGGATGTGTCTCATAATATTCCAAAATGTTCAAGATTATCTTCATACTGTCTCTTATCTGCCTTTATCATCCCAAGGATAAAGGATAAAGTGATGTTATCAGCCTTAAAAGAAGGATTAGTTCACCCATTGCTCAAGAAAGGATCCAGAAGATTTTGCCAGTTACTTTCCTTCACAAATATTCCAAAATGTTCCTTTTTGGAATATTTGCTTTAGAACAGGGGTTCTGAACTCAAACCCAAGGCCCGCAGGCTTGGTCTGGCCCATGGGATGCTTAGATCTGTCCTGCGGGGCAGCCCTGGAAATAGCAAAGGACCAGCCCATGGTGCCTCTGCCAGTAAAAATGGGAGCTTGGGGGCAGGGGGGGGGCTCCGTTTTCATGGGCAGAAGGCAGCAAAAAGCCATTGCAGATAATAACCAAGCTTCATTTTTGCTGGCAGAGGGTGTTGTGGCTGAAAACAGAACTTGGGAGCTCAGGCCACCATAGATTCCTTCAACATGCGTGATGTTAAGCTGGTCACTCCCACCCCGGCCCCCAAGGTCACACAACCCTGATGTAGCCATCAATGAAATTGAGTTTGACACCCTTCTTTGGAGCAAGATGTTTAAAACAATGATATTTGTTTTAGAACACACCAGTTATCTTGGCCCTTTTTTATTTGGATTCAGAATTAGCTACAATTGTTCTGATGAACAGAATCATTCAAGGTATAGAAGAATTTGTTGGAAATAAAAAGATGGCAGGCAAGTCTATTGATCCTATTTAACTTCTTACAAGTTTTTGCTCTAGTTGACTAAAGTGTTTTCATGAACTATCTGTGTGTTGATGACTGGACTAAAAATAATGTATCATAATGATTATATTACTAATTGTGCTGCCTTTCTTCTGTCTTTTCTGCCCATTGGTTTGCTTTTGTGCCCCTCAACTGGTAGTATTAACCATCACATTGACAAAAAGGGATACAAATAAGTAACTTTCTGTAACAAAGAAATCAAACTAATATAGGTTCAGATATAAAAATCTATTTTTATAATTCTATAAACCTACATGGTATAAAAATTTCTTTCTACAAAATACTTGTAATACTTGTAGCTTTGGAGAAATTGCTGAGATTTTTGAAAATTGCTACCAATGTAGAGGACTAATGTACATCTTTATTAAAGGGCTGAAAGATGCACTTGGCCTATTGAGTAATAGACTGAGTTATGAACTGCAGAAGATAGTGATAATTAAGTTTTAATATAGTAATTCTCTATGTATTATTTCATAATCTTACATTTTAAATTACTATGTAGAACAGGTTTTGGAGATCTCTAGAGGTCTCCAAACCTTTTTATAGCATATTTTGAATCTCAGCCTAAGTACCTTTTATGTAGTTAGTGATTACTTAGAGGAGTAATGTGATGCAATAGAAAGTGGTTTCATATGTGAAACCTTGTAAGGTTTAAGGCAGAAATAAGCAATGGTAAATTAATGAATCCAAGCTGCACTGCAGCTAATTTTATTCGCTATTTTTTTTCAGGCACTTGCACTAATAATTTTTAACCTCAGTAATCACCTTGATGAATAATTGTTCAGTAAACTTTAATTTGAACTATATCTTACAAAAACAAGTGATTCAAATATTAGTATTTTACTAGAATACTGGTTACTGCTAGTTTACTAATTACTGATTATTATAGCAGCTAGTTAAAAGATTTCTAAATTATGTACATTATTTTATTAAACAGAAATTTTGTATGTATGCTGCATTATGGATTGAGGAGTCTAAAATTTATTTGCAACTTTGAAAATTATATATGTGTATATATATGCACTGTGTATACATGTACTGTATGTGTGTGCATATATGTGTGTTACATTGTATCTTTGATCTCCATACAGATACAATGTAAACTTTTAAGTATACCTAATTTTTATGTGAAAAAAACTGTTTAGCTTAGCTTTCAATTTTATATAAGCTTAATGTATTTTTAACTCCATTTGTTTAGTATTACAATCTTATTTATTCTATACTAGCAGATAACCTGGCTTTGCTTGGGTATTTATTTATGGGAATGCTGTATTGGACAGGAAAATCCTGTAATCGGGCCTAGCTCTAGAGGTAGTAGCTCTATGGGTGTCACACTGCGCTCTCATGCAGCCTCCCTGTGAACTACTGTGAAGCCATAAAGCTGTCAGCACTATTTTTAGGGCATAGATACCCCTCCAACGGGTGTTAGGGGTACCTTACCCTGACAGTGTTTGTTCCCAGAGGGTAAGTGATCTGTGTACCAAGTTTGGTTGAAATAGCCATTCCAGAGCTATGCTGGAACATACACACCTACATACCTCCATTTTTGTATATATACAAAAGAAGAAGATAAGCAACATGAATTTTAAAAAGTGGCATCTGTCTTCAGTATAACAATAACAGTTCTTGACCTGAAAGAGTTTTCTCTTTCTTTCTTAATTTATTCACACACGAGGTCTTTGTAATATCAGTAAAGTAGCTTCCAGTTAAAAGCCATCTATCTGTAATTCCGATTCAAGTATTATTTTGTTATTAACACAAAAACAACCATTCTTTTCTTATGTAAAGTTCACTAAAATATTCCTAATTCAGAAAACTAGAATTTAAACAAAGTTGAAAGAAACAATTGAGGTTGAGAGAGCTTCCATGGATATTTCTGGGTCAAAGTGGGATGTATCAGCATTTTCCTTGAATAGAAATAGTCCTTATTTTTTTCTTTCTGAAGAATGGTGTTTTTCTTGCTACCACTAAAGGGAGTCCTCCCTTGGGACCTTGTTAGATGCTTTCATGTGAAGACCATTTGACCCAGCTCTGATTAGAGAGCAAGTGTGGAAGGCTGGAGTGGCTGGGGGATGCCTTTGGCTAGTGTTCTCCCCCTTCTTCAGCAGGATAAAACTCTCAGTGGAATATATTAGGGATAATAACAGGGTAAAAAATGTCAGTTGAAAGAAATGGGATAAATAGTGCTCTTAGACACAGATATGCATACTAGTTAAGCTTCTGTTCTATATACAAAGCTATATTACATATTTCATTGTATAATAATCATTTAGTGTAGTACAGCTATCATTAAGTATGACACAAATATTAGTGAATTTCAAAGATTTGGATAGTAAACAATTGTGTTTCTTAAAGTAATTATTCACTAGTGTTTTGCTTTGACAGACTCTGGAAGAATATTTTAATTATTGTTAAAGGAAAAGGAATAATGAAGGTCTGCTTGATATTAAATTATGGAAAGAAAAGTAGGATTAGCACATATCTGTCTTCCCACATTATACTGTATTTTGAAGGGGTTCTTATGTTTATGGAGACATGTTAATTAAAATCTGAATGTGGAGATTTTTATTCTCAACAGAACTGCAATCCCAAGTAGGACATATTTAGCTATACATGAATCAGTTGGTTCAGAAGATGTTCTGGAAAGCCAGTAGATTTATTTATTTGTGTTCCTAAACCTTAATAACTAAATACAATGCAAGAAATCAGGGGCAGGTTCGAGGGGCAGCCAGTAAAAATTTATATACTGAAAAAGGCAACATTTTGTGGCAAAAAATATACTACTTTTTTAATCACTACTTTAAATGAAGGGAAAAGGGTAGCCATTTTTATGTTACCTCACACATTCCATTTTATCATCAAAAATACATTGTACTGATATTCTGCTATGCTTGGAAATATACAGAAAACATTTATCTTGTAGAAGCAGCAGCCTTAACAAATAGACCTGAAGTAAAACCAGACAGACTGATATGCTTCACTTCATGCTTTCTTCCCTTATTTTGAAATCTACAGTGGTGCTTAAACATTTGTAAACCCTTTGGGTTTTCAGTATTGTTCAGAAATAGGAGTTGAAATTATGATCTGTTCTTCACAGATGTCCTAAAAGGACATAAATAGAACCTAATTAATGAAATGAATTAAAAACTTTATATTTGTTCTTTTATTTATTTCCTTAGTAAACATTAGATAGATAGATAGATAGATAGATAGATAGATAGATAGATAGATAGATAGATAGATAGATAGATATGCATGTGTATGTTTCAGCATAACTCTGGAACACCTCAAGTAGTTTCAACCAAACTTGGTACACAGATTACTTACTCTCTGGAAACAAATACTATGGGGGTAAGGCACCCCTAACACTCCTTGGGCTGTGTGTTCTGATTCCTGTGCGTTCTGTGAACATACTGCCTACAATGCAGTGGAGTTGCCATAGTAATTGTTGAACATGGGCTTAGAGGAGATGGATGTGATAGAAGGAGTCTCAGCACACAAAGTTGTTCCAATGTGTATTCATTTATTTAGCAGATTTTACAAGATGCATACTGACATACACTTATCAGAAAGCAAAGACATGCACACATGTGCATCAGGAAGCGATCCCTTTTAAAGGGTATCTGGGTGAACCGTTTGAGCAGGTGTTTAGGAAGGAATTGTAACATTTAGGTGCGAAGACTCTGGCTTCTCTCAGGCAGCCTGTATCCCAGTTGGAGTTAGTATGGTATGGCACCCGGGCAACCATTTTAACTCATACAAAACCATGTAATTCAATGATGACCATTAAATCACATTTGACAGTAATGGCTTCACAGTACTCCACAAAAGGGCATTTGTAGCAGGGCCTGCCTGCACCACTACGAGACCAACACGATGTGCATCACACAAATCACATATGAGATGACATTTCTTGATGCTTCTGGGGGCACAGGGAAAATATTTTTAACTAATTTAATTGTTGCTAAAATCAGGGCTAAGGGAGAAGGTGTTCTTGCTATTGCCTCTTCAGGAATTGCAGTGGAAGGAGGGAGGACAGCCCATTGCACACTTACATTGCCACTTCACATCACCATTCCTGTTTAATGTAGGATTGGGATAAATAATTACCCAGGCAACACTTGGTTATCAGCTAGTTTAAGATAAAATTCTGAAGAGAAATGGAATTACCTTAAAATCCTGAACATATTGTTGCGTATTAACAGATGAAGCACCAGACGTAAAGTACATACTATATAATAAATACTTCAAAGTGATATCCATTTTGTAGTTTATCAAACAGAAAATTAATTCTTACTGTTTTGTTTTAGTTCTGCAATTATTATTGTTGCATAGCTTCTGCTTTCTTTTCTTTCTTTTTTTTTGGTCAAGTTTTTTATTGATTTTTTGTTAAATACACATTTCTTTTGCAAATAGAGCCACTTGGGCTTTACACTCTTCGAATCTACAATTAATTATCTATCTAATTATCTAATTACCTTTTTAAACATTTCTTAAATTATCAAATTATACAATTTGATAATTACCATCCAGCTCCACCAATGTCCAAACCGGAAGTCCTGCTTTCTTGATATTGTTGAATAATTTCCTTGACTACAGTCACCTGGTTTTTACCATCTGATGGAATTTACACAAAACCATTACATATAAAATACAACATATCGTAACTGAATTTGTTTCATTCATTCAACATTTTGAAAAAATATTTATTTTATATAATTTCAGAGACATCCATGATTTTGTATAATAGCATTTCTATCCTATCTGGATGACCTCAGGCTTCTTTGCATTGTGTTCTTAGGTATTTAGGAAAGTTATTTCAGGTTTTCCATATTTAATTTATTAATTAAAAAAATGTTTTAATGACAACTGTCTGAATGCTATTTTATTAAGATATACATTTTAAAGTATTATAAAGCATATAAACATAAACACACACACACAAAACCACCATTACAGTCCTTTGTTTCCTCTATGTATTTTAAGATTAATGCAGAGCATTTGAAGTTTACAATTTATACTACAGGGTATTCAATATTTTCATAAATATTTAAGCACATTTAGATAGTATTATGTCAATATATCTGGGTGCATCCTCTTTATATCCTCAGGCCAAACAGATTCTAGCATCTATGTTGTCTAGGATAATCTATTAAATCTGAGACACAGCAGGGTTCCTTGATAGCTCATTGCCATGTTGCGCCACAGATCACCAGCCCTTTCTAAATTGCATTTCAAATAGAATTCTATTTCTGAATAATTCAAAATGAGTCAATAAAAATCATATCTCTGAATTAGAGAAACTGATACTTATCCACAAAAAGAAAAACAATTTCTATGCCCTATAATTAGTGATTTAGGATTGTATATTTTTGATCATTTAACTCTTTTCTCCTTTTAAAAACGCCTTCTGACACTGTTTTATGCCCCTAAAGATATTGTTTGCTATTTTGTAGGCTAACAGGAGAGACTATATTTTGTACAACAATGAATGTAGAAAAAGGGTACACCAAAAAGAAGAGCTGGGATTTAATTTCCTTCCAACCCAAAAACAACAGATACAAAATATATAATTTGCAATACACAATTTTCCCTATTTGTCAAGTTGTGGTTTGCCAACTCTAGCTGAAACTATTCATGAATATTCCTTCACTGTTTTGCTGTAAGTCTATTATGCTCATGCTCTGTCTGTCTGTCTGTCTGTCTGTATCATCTATGGTATCCATCTGATTGTATCTACTTAACAAAAACGGGACACACAGGAGTAAGATCCTAAATTTACCTGTAAAATCCTAAAAGTTTTAGGATCCTAAAATTACCTGTAAAGTAAGGCACTTCCCTTACACAATTTATTAATATATCAACTATCCTTTTTCCCATGCATCAAAACCAGCAGGTCAACCAAACATTCTATTTTCTTCCAAATGATGATGCAAATGAAAATAGGATAAAGATGGACAATTAACGACCTTTGGAATGATGAATGAAAAGAAAAATGAAATAACTAGACAAAACAAAAGAAGAGTGAAGCCTTGTAAATTATTATAAAAAGCGTCTGCAACATTTCCCCAGATATCACGTAATCTACGTACTAATTTTCAAGGGCATCTGTAATTGGTAAAACACAGGTTTGGCATTCTCTGTTCTCTCAGAAGAATGACTTCTGCTGCTGCTTGTCAGTTGTAATTATTTGCCCAAACATTTTTCAAATATATTATTAAAATCATACGTTTATAGGTTAAAAATCATGCAGAAGTGAATTACTTTCTTTGTTGTATTATTGAGATTGAATTAAAATAATGAAATAAGATAACTTGAAAAACCGTTATTGATTTGAATAAATGTTGCATTTTATTAGAGACAGGAGCCATTGAATTGTGTTCAGCTTCCAGTAAGTACGTATACAAGGGTTTTCCATTAAAATCTTCTGCTGCAACATCTTGTAATTCTTCCAAGAACAGCCTTACAATTACATTGTTCCTATCACGTTACCTATTGTCTTTCTCTTCTACTTCTCTCAACTTCGCCAAGCAAACGGTTTTTTCCCCCTGCAGATCCATCATCTTCTCTACATGCCCAGAATATATAAATTCTGTTTCCTGATTGCCTCAAGGGACAAATTACTCTATTTCATGCAGAATAATGAACTAGTTCTTAGGCCAAAGTGTAATTAAATCACTATTACAATAAGAATCTTAGTATTCATGTTAGCTTGGAAGAGCAAATGATCAGTAGACCTTTAATTTTTAGTATGATACCTTTAATTTTTAGTATGATAAGGCTAAGCATGTGTGGTTTGCTAAATCCCAAAGGAAGAGCAACATCTATACCCTTGTGGTTAAAACAAGGGAAAAGCTTGCTGGAGGATTTTTTTCTTTTGAATTTTCTTTGGGAGATGACAAATTAAAAAAGGAATCTGAACCTTTTCACCTCTTCCCACCACAAAGAAAACCCAAGGGGTAAAATCTTGCAGTGTGTAGGGAAGAATCTAATCCATCTGGACTTTTAGGTATAGTAAGTTTAATTTACTTTTATATGTGATCAAATTAAATATAGCCTAGTTTTTCTCAAGGTAGAGTAGCCTTTTGATTATTCTTTTACACACTTTTTTAAAGCTTCATTTATTTAAAAGATATTCATGTTTTCATTTCTGGTGGCATGTTCGTAGTAAATTCACAATCCGGAAGCTTGTTGGATGTAAACTGCTCAGAGTAACAATCAAATATTTAAGACATTAAATATTCCATTTTGTTTGGCCCTGTAAGAAAAAGAAAGTGAAGCCAACAAACTGAAGTTGAAGTTGAAGTTGAAGGCAAACATTGCTGCATCATACTGGACTAACCTAGTTGAGTGGATAACACGCTACAGAAAAAAAGACTTTAATATACTTTGTAATCATTTTCATCCCACAATTTAAAGGGAAATATTGTTGCTTAATGTTTTTCTGCTAAGCACTTATAGAAAACAACTGTTCATACATATGCAGTACACTAGCCACGAAGGATCTTGAATTACACAGTACAAAGAAGAAGTAGACCAGGGGTGTCAAACTTGATTTCATTGAGGAACGCATCAGGGTTTTTGTTTGACCTAGGGAGGGCAGGAGGTGTGGCCAGGGTGGGCATGGTCAGCTCAACATCACTCATGTTGAGGGTGCCTGTGGTGGCCCAAGTGCTCTGTCAGTGAAAACAGGCTTCCAAACTCCGTTTTCAGCTGCAACAGCCTCCTGCAACCCCCTGCAAGTGAAAAAGACCCTCATGAAGGCTGCTGGCAAAGGCACCATGGGCTGGTCCTTTGTTGTTTCCAGGGTCGCCCCACAGGCTAGATCTAAGCATCCTGCAGGCCAAATCTGGCCCCCAGGACTTGAGTTTAACACACCTGAATTAGACTAAAACTATTTGCTGATCCTATGGCAGGAGGGGGAATGAGAAAGATCAAAAAGACCATTTTGTTCTGTCAGCACTAAACTGTTGTTAGTGCTAAACCATTTATTCAAATATTTGAATGACCCAATCAGCAGGCAAGTTATGATTCAAATTTCCCTCCTTGCTGATGTCACAGGCCAACTGCCAAAGGGAGACTTAAAAGCAGCCACCCTCAGAGTTCCAACTGAATCCCTGTCGCACAGGTATCTGAACAACAGATTCCTTGTCTGATAGGTGACTGAGCTAGTTCAGTCTCACAATCTCATAGGAGATAAAGACACTTCTTCGGAAGAGAATTAGAGAAAGAATATCAGTTAAAAAGGCTTTATTAAATAAATAGTTATTTGATTAATTACAGAAAGTGACTCCTGATTGTACAGTAGTCAATGGCAAGATTGATCACCTCAATGTATATTTTAACTTCAACATGTTCTCTTTTTCATTTTAAGAAGGGAATCAATATAGGGGCAAAATAAATAGTTTACATGTTTCCTAGCATTGTGTTCTTGAAAATCTCCTGAGATTTTTTTTTTTAGAAATTTATTTATAAAGTAGAAATGAAATTACTTGATCAGAAAATTACTTTTGAAACTGATGTCTTCTAACAAATGTTCAGCTGTAGGGCCAACTGTATGAGGATCTTAATCACCCCCCAAAAAGTTACACTAGACAGCACCTCAAGATGAGATCACCTCAACTCATCCCATCCCTGCCAGTGCATCATCAGGATAATTAATTCAATAGTGAATATTCAACAAGATTCAATCAGAAAACAGCTAATTTGGACTGAATTCAAGATTTATCAATGGGCAGTTGTAGAATTGTCTGAGAAATTATTTAAGGTGGACTGGATTAATAGCTAACATATCAATATCAGTTTAAGAGTAAACAGTAGTAAATTTAAATAAATTTACACATGACGAGCAATAGCAAGATAGTACTGGATGCTCACAGCAGACATTTTATTCAGGAAAAAATATTCCCTTAAGGTCCAAAATAGTCATTAAAACCAGTGTACCTCTTCTTTGACATCTGTTAGAACAGAATGAGACCATTTAAAATCCCCAAAACATAACTGCATAGTGAAAAACTGTAGTAAATGAAGCAAAATTGTTTGGGGATTGTGTAAACAACCAATCAGATATCATTATTTTCCCATACTGTTGTAATATTTCCCAGGAAAAGTAAAAAAAAAAAGCTTTGAACTTATTTTTGCTTTTTAAATATTTCTAATAATCTCTAGAACTGATTATAAAATGTAAACATGTGTTTTAAAATTGCAGAACTTTATGCTTTCAAAGGTTTGTTTTTGGTTAATTTAGTAAAGTATTAACACTTCTAAAGTTTCAATAGTTTTTGACAACATATGAATGCACAAAGGACTAATTATGTTTGATACTATATTGATATATGTATTATGAGATTAAAATATGTGTTCTGTAACATATTAAACCTGAATCCCAATATTTTAGAGTTGATACGCTTATTTGAGCTTTTGAGAATATACAGTATGGTAAATGCTTTCAAAAAAATTCTCACTGGAGAAATTCCCTATTCACAAAAAAGTGATTTATCCAAAATCCAATTGATAAATACACTTTCTTTCATTTAAAAAATGATGGCAGCTATCATTTTGCATTGCATATGTTGTCTTACCAGTTATTTGATTTATTTTCATTGAAACCAACCTTCCTTCCTTCCTTCCTTCCTTCCTTCCTTCCTTCCTTCCTTCCTTCCTTCCACATCCATAATCATTAGCAGGTAACATTCCTCTCTTTCAGGACGTTTCATCTTTTCACAACTACTATTTGTAAAAATAATATTTTTGCTTATCTTTAATACAGAAATAATTTGAGATAAATAAGTAATCAGGTGTGCAGTAATTTATCAAAGGTACTTGCAAAATGGCATAATTGGATAAATTGAAAACAGAAATGATCAGTCCAGTGAATTTCCTTTCTCAATGTTTTGCTGTAATGTGTTCATTTATTCTGGAAAAATACTTATTATGTACCAGAATACATAATAAACATTTCATGTTTTTATGCATTCAAAATGGAGACAGCAATAAAACTATTCCTTTCTACTTGATTTCGCATAACATAGTAAATTGGGAGCTGGGAACAGTGATGAGTGAATAATATACTAGGTTCCCCCCTTTTTTTCTAATAAATTAGAATTATAATTCTTATCATTCTTCCTTTAAATATGGAAGGAACTTAAAAGACAAAAATCAGCCCCCCATTGCCCAGTTTGTGCTCACAGAGTCGGCCTCCTCCGGGTGCCATTGGCCAGACAGTGCTGGCTGGCGATGCCCAGGGGGAGGGCCTTCTCTGTGGGTGCCCCAACCCTCTGGAATCAGATGCCCCTTGAGCTCTGGACGTCTCCTGATCTTCGCTCCTTCTGGCATGACTTGAAAACGTGGTTATTTAGGATGGCCTCCCTGGATGGAGGGGGAAGGTTGTTTGAACTTTAACTGGGTGTTTGTCCTAATTTATTGAACGTTAATTTAATTGCCTTTTAATTTTTGTATTGTCTGTTTTTTATTTGTTCACTGCTCTGAGTCCTTCGGGAATAGGCATTCAATAAACTTAACTTAAACTTTTAAAAAGGAACTTAAATTCCTTAGATATTTAATTAGATAGGTGCTAAAAATGCCATGAGCTGGTCTCCAGGTTAAGATTGCATTTTATTTTTTAGCTTGAGATTTCAGAATTAATTAAAAATAATTTAAAATAAAATAGTTAAAATTTAAAAAATTAATTAATTAAAAATAATTTAAAAAATAATATTTTAGGAAACATTCAGTCCTAGGTAGTGGTAGATATCTTTCTCCTAGGATGCAAAGAAAAAAAAAATCTGCTGGCTCAGAGAGTTAACAGGCGTATCCTTCCCCTTGAGACCTGATACATACTTGCTTGGCATACACCAGACTGAAATTAGGAAAAGAGAATGGTATCTATTTATGCATATAACAATGGCAACTAGATTGGCGGTAGCTCAGAAGTGAAAAGAGGCAGATATACCATTGGACCAACTTGTTATAGCCAAAATTTTGAGCTGCGCCGAAGCAGACAAATTAACGTATATATTAAAAAATAAACAAGATTCAATTTATTATCTCTATTAGGAAAATTGGTATAACAGGATTCATAAAAGAATAGTAGAACCTAGGCTAGTAGTACAAAATAATTAATTGTAAGAAACAAGATAAGAAACTTAAAATGTGTTTTGTATTAAAATATACAATTGCAGTGGATATAAGTTATACTGTATAACTGTTTGGGATATTGGAATATGGGATATTAGAATTGATAAGTTGGTGCTGGGACGATATATTGAAGTAGGATTTGGAGATCAGTTTATTTTCTCCGGTTTATCACTGTAATATTATGGTTTGTTTGTCTTGTCTGTTTGTCTTTTTTAATGTGTAAATAATAAAGACTGTTTTTTATAAAAATTAAAAAAGAAAAAAGAAAAGAAAAAAATATCTGCTGTGAACTCCTCATGGTGTCAGGAAGGGCATCCGGCCAGTAAACCTCAGCTCCATCCAGTTGCCCTGATTATCCCAAATTAAAGGATACCAGGAACATAAAAAGGGATCATAAGTATGAATAAGTAAATACTGTAACAATCAGGTATCAGTAAGGTGTATTGTTCATATTCTGCAGGAAGAAAAAAACATTCTTTGTATTTTGTTTGCTTATATGTTCAGCAAGGAGGCAGGTACTCAGTGTTGGCAGACTGCAGTGCTGCCAGTATGAATAACAGTGCCAGAATGTTGGCAAAGACTGAAATGGGGTTCCTGGTGGCAGTCAGTTATGCTGTACCTCCTGGTTATCTAGTTTATTATCTTGGCTAATTATTCCATATATGTCTTGATCTGGAACAGGTCACGGTGATTTTCATAGAATTTTCACTGGTCAAAAGTCATTGTGTAATCCTTGATTCCTTATTGATTGCTCTCATCCTGTAGTGATGGAAATAATGAGAATGGGCAGTCAAGTTGCCATGCACCTGACCTGAGCTCAGCAGTAAATCATGCTTTATAGCTTACCTCAATTCCACTTCTTGGTTTGACTTGGCAAAAATCACAATTTGCTTGATTAAAATCATTATAGCAGGCAAAAATGAAGTTATATACAGTAGTTGTTGATAACCCATGGCAAGTGCCAGGGACAGGAAAGGCTTACAATTTCACAGGGCTAAAACTTCACGATTCAGATATTTTACCAGTAGATTTACATAACTGCCATCTCTGACCTGGGAATCATTGATTTCTGGCTTTGCCTACCTTAACCTTAAACTTTAATGTGTATTAAATAGTTGACCCTGTTCTGGAAATATATGTCAGACTAAGGGATTCCAGAATAACACTCTCTCCATTCTTCTTCCATTTAAAGAAACATGTTGAGATTTAGAGATTCTTCTCTGTGAACTGCTCTGAAGCGGCTTGCCATTAATGCATTCGAGAGCTGTGCAAAAGTATATAATATTTGCACTTCTGGTGATTTACTTTGAAAGTTTTATTGCACTGTCTGAAAAGAATATACAGAAATGTTGCTTAGTGGAAAAATTCTAATTGTTTTAAGATTGTTTTAAACCTAAAGAAAGGATTTGTTGATTTATTTATATTGCTTGATTCCACGTGGTTCAAATAAAAAACACAATTAGCTTAAATTGAGACATAATTACTGAAGTAATTCACTATTCTTGCTGCTGACCTAGGCTTACCATGGAAAGAGAAAGCAACTACGAACAGATGGCAATGTATATATTTTCTTCATTACTGTAATAGTTATGCAGGTCAGAAATCCATTGAAGAAGAACCACAGAAAAACCTATAAACCCAAGCAACATTAAGGAGAACAAAACTGTCATGGGCTTTTCTATTAAAATATCTGTTTGCTAAATACCAGTCATTTGTATAAAGTATCATTTGCACTTGTTTCCTGGGAGCTATTTCATTTAAGCAGATTTCCCACAGAACTAATGGATGCAGTTTTTCTGTGCATTAGTTGATGAAATGAGACGCATATGCTCATTGTTCACAAGAAAAAGCTTTTCGGACTTCCAGCGAGCCGCTGCTCCCAATGGCTGCAGCTTTTTTTGTGGCCGAACTCCAGCTGATTGTCATTGCCGGGAGCTGCGGAGATTGGGGGCTTCCTGGCAAGGGAAACCCCCTCCTCGGGTGAAGAGGAGGAGGTGAGCCGTCTGGACCAGGGTAGAACTCCCTGAACCCCCCA
>JANHFR010006462.1:54248-66510 GCA_032468015.1 Mimophis mahfalensis | reverse complement strand
TTAGGCTGTCATATGCCCCCACACTCATTTTTCTATTTCAACTGGAAGGGGGCAAAGCCAGGAACTTCTCAGCACCCACTCATAAGTTGATAAAGCCCCCCTTTTTCTAAGGAAGTTTTCCTGTCCAGACTGTATATTAAAATTCATGGGCAAATGGCTAGATGATTAGAAGTATGAGCTTGTTCTGGCATTTTTCAGAAAGAAAAGGGTGAAAGATGCATTTAATCTTTCCTTTCCTTCTTGTCCAAGTTAGCTGTAAAATGGGGTACTGTGCAGAAGTGACATTCAGCTGGTTCGGACAGGTTCTGGCATACCAGTAGCAGAAATTTTGAGTAGTTTGGTGAACCAGCAAATACTACCTCTGGCTTTAAAAATATGTGTTAACAGCCACATTAGTTTTATTGGATCAGTCCTGCAAATTCTATGATATAGATTTGTCCAATCCACAACACTATCATGCAATCTTCTAAAATTGACTGCACATTAAAAAAAAGATTGTTGAAATTTCATCTTTTAGTAACGTAATGAGATTTCAATGTTATCATGTAAAATTTCACAAAAGATCACAAAACCTTAGCTATTCATTTTATTTCAGTGGATACAGATACATTTTGAAGACTGATAGGCATTTAAGTATTGAGTCAACTCTTCTACATATTTTTTTTGAATCTTTATGGAGTAGTTTACACTGACTGGCCTTTTTAAAGCATGTATTGTTCTCCATGCCCTGTTCACACAGAAATTGTTTTTCAGAGAAAGAGGATGACGTGTATATTATGAATGTAGCAGGAAACAAAATAGTCCAATTTATTCCTTTGTAGTAAATAAGAGAGCCATTAAATTCTAATGTGTCTGCCAGGAAAAAGAAATTATTTCTATGAGCAAAGTTAGTACTACCAGCCCAGGACTCATATTTTGCATAACAATGAAATGCCTTTATGTTTGTTTCTTTTACATTCCCGTTTAATATATTCCTTGGGAATGCTTTCCCTCACCTATAAGATATTTTGGGTTTTCAAAACCTTGGATTTGTACCTTACATTCTGAGAGTTGTAACCTGAATACATCTGGTTAACACTAATCTGAGGCTTATTGGTCTGGAGGATTGTAGATTGGTAAAGTACAGTTCTAATCAGGCATGTTTTGTTCTAGAAGTTAGATTTCGAAAATAGAAATCATAACATTTCACGTTAACTTTAGGATCCCAGATTAGGGTAGTGGAGGGTGCATCAGTTATGAGGGGTGCTTATTCACCTTCCCTTAAAATGCAATATTGCATTTGCAGGCTAATTCTGCTGACTCCTTACTGCCAGCTGTTTGGCAGTTCGATTCTCACTGGCTCAAGGTTGATTCAGCCTTCTATCCTTCCAAGGTCGATAAAATGAGAATCCAGATTGTTGGGGGCAATATGCTGACTCTGTAAACCACTTAGTGAGTACTGTAAAGCACTGTGAAGTGGTACATGAGTCTAAGAGCTATTGTTAGTGCTATTTCTTATCAGGTTACTCCACTGCCTGTATCTCATTAATTCAAGTAACCCTCGATTTACGACCACAACTGAGGCCAAAATTTCTGTTGCTAAGCAACACAAGAATTTTCCCCCCATTTTACAAGCTTTCTTGCCATCGTTTTTAATGGAATCATTGCAGTTGTTAAGTTAGTAACACAATTGTTAAATGTATCTGGCTTCTCCATTGACTTTGCTTGTCAGAGGGTCACAAAAGGTGATCACATGACCCTGAGACACTGTACCTGTCATAAATATAAGTCAGTGCCAAGCCTCTGAATTTTGATCACGTGGCCATGGGGATGCTGCAACAGTCATAAGAGTGAAAAACAGTCATAAATCACTTTTTTCAGTGCCATTGTAACTTCAAATAGTCACTAAATGAACTGTTAGTACAGGGCTACCTGTACTAAAAGTGGATTTCTACGAGATATCCGATGTAGCCCAAGTAACTTTCTACTCTTTCAGTTCCCTCTTCTAAATATGCTCTATAAAATTCTTCCTGAAATAAATATCAGGTCCATGACATATAAGAAAAATGAATCTCCACTGGAGGATACATCTTGCAGAAGATGACTTTGATGCCATACCATCCTTTTTGAAAGGCAAAGATTTTAAAGTTGTGGTTACAAATGGAATGTAATATTATAGGAATATATATACATATATCTGCTTCTTAAACAACATAAAACCTTTGTGGTCCCTCTGAAGAGAGCCGCACGAAGATTTGTTTTCATCCCTATCCACTAATGGATTCAATTTTTCATTACTAGGAGAAAAAAATCTAATTCATTTAACTTGATGCTTGGAGTAGCAGCACTGAACTGAATACATGCAATATCTTCATCATTCCCAGCAGAGGGCAAAGGGCAGAAAATGAATCAAAGAATTGCTTGCTCGATTTTCTAGTTTTGTTACTGCTGTCATTAAGTGCTATAATTGATCTATTTTCTTTTTTTTAAAGGAAATAAAAAGTAGCATGTGCCTCTGTGGTCCAGTTGATTGACCATGTTTGATTCTAGGTAATGAAAAGTGCTACAGAAATTGCTTGTCGTTTAAATAAATGCTCCCATGTCACTGACACAGTATCCTTAAACAAAACAGTGCAGTGTGACACTTGATGAAAAGTTTAGACAGAATGGATTTGTTGAAAACAACAATCAAACAATCAGAATAGAGTTGGAAGGGATCTTGGAGGTCCCACCCCCTGTTCAAGCCGGAGACCCTATACCATTTCAGACAGGTTCGCTGGCCAGTCTCTTCTTAAAAACCTCCAGTGATGAAGCATCCACAACTGCTGAAGGCAAAGCTGTTTCATTTGGTTAATTGTCTTCATTGTTATGAAGTTTCTCCTTAATTCCTGGTTGCTCCTCACGTTGATTAGTTCCATCCATTGTTCCTCATCTTGCCTTCTGGTGCTTTGAAAAATAAGTTGACCCCCTCTTCTTTGTGGCAGCCTCTCAATTGTTGGAATACTTTTATCATGTCATGCCTTGCCCTTCTTTTCTGCCCACACCCAATTTCTGCAACCATTCTTCATACGTTTTTGTCTCCATGCCTTTAACAATCTTAGTTGCACTTCTTTGTACTTTTTCCAAAGTCTCAACATCTTTTTTGTAATGTTGTGACCAAAACTGGATGTAGTATCCCAGAGATGGTTTTACTAAGGTCTTATGGAGTGGCACTAATACTTTGTGTGATTTTGATTCTATGCCTCTGTTTATACAACTAAGTGATTGCTCACTAGGGCTCAAAGGTCCCTCTCAGTTACTGGTATTGAGGCAGGTTTCACCTAATCTTTACTTGTACCCTTAGTTTTTCTTGCCTGGGTGTAAAACTTTGCTTTTCTCCACATTAAATTTTATGTTATTGGATAGGGCCATTGTTCAAGTCTTTCAAGATCTTTTTGGATCCTGAGCTTGTCTTCTGGAATGTTGGCTATTCCTGCCAGCTTAGTGTCATCTGCAAATTTGATGAGTTCCCCTTCTATTCCCTCATCTAAGTCATTTACTGAAGATATTGAAGGGCCTAAAAAGGAACCTTGTGGTACCCCACTGCTTACTTCTCACCAGGTAGATGTAGTACTATTAAAGACTACATGTTAAGTATGGTTTGTCAGCTAGTTACAAATCCATCCACATTTTTCTACATTACCAAGAAATAGGTTGTGGTCTACTTTGTTGAATGCCTTGCTGAAGAATATACTATGTCCGCAGCATTTCACTGGTCTACTAATTTAGTCCCTCTGTCAAAGAATGAAATAAGATTGGTTTGGAATGATCTGTTTTTAACAAACCCATGCTGGCTATTTGTTTTAGATGTTCACAAATCTGTTTCTTGATTATTTTTTCCAGTATCTTCCCAGGTATTGATGTTAGCTGATTTGACTGTAGTTTCTTGGGTCTGTTTTTTCCCCCTTTTTTTGAAGATCAGAACCATATCAGCTTTTTTCTAAACCTCTGGTACTGCCACAACGCTCCAGGATTTTTGAAAGATATGGTACAATGGTTCTGAGATTACATCTGCTAGCTCCCTCAGAACTCTAGGATGTAATATACTGTATCAGGTCCCAATGATTTATATTCATCAAGATCAGAGAGATATTTCCTTCCTTATTTTAATTTTTATTTCTTGTCTGTCTTTTACAGCTATGTTTTTGGTAGGTTGGACTGTAATTTCTTTTTGCATGAATACTGATGCAAAGGATGAATTAAGCAGATCTGTTTTATCTCTACTGCCTGTTACTTTCCTGCCATTTTCTCTCTTCAATGGATCAACAGTTTCCTTGACTTTTTTCTTGTTATGTATATGTTTTTTATTATCTTTGACTTTTATTGCAAGTCTTTGTTCATTCTGAGCCTTGGTTTTCCTGACTTCTTCTCTGCAGATTCAGGCTATCTGCTGATATTCTGCCTTAGTTATGTGTCTCTCATTTTTTGTACTTATCCTAAGAGCTGTGATGGCACAGTGATTAGAATGCAATATTGTAAGCTAACTCTGCCCACAGCCTGAGTTTGATCCTGACCGGCTCAAGGTTGACTCAGCCTTCCATTCTTCTGAAGTCAGTAAAATGAGGACTCAGATTGTTGGGGGCAATATGCTGATTCTGTAAACCACTTAGAGTTGTAAAGCACTATGAAGTGGTATATAAGTCTAAGTGCTAAATGTTATCCTTTTTGCCTTTCAGTTTATCAAAGAGATTTTTCTACAACCATGCTGGTTTCTCCTTGGATTTCGTCTTTCTTTTTCAGTGGTATTGTGTTGGACTAGGCTTTTATGAGCTTAATGGGCTTAATGTCAATTAACATGGACGTGGGCTTAATGTCAAGATATTTTTCAGAGTTTCCCATGCTTCTTTTCCCTTTTAGGATTTTTATCCATGGGATCTTTCCCAAGATCTCTCTAAGTTTGTTAAAATCAGCTCTTTTAAAGTTTAAGACACTGGTTGGATTATATTCTGTTAGAGTTAGGGTTAGATTAGACAACAAGATTAGGTATGGAACTGACCCTTTTCATGTATCTGACTGAAGTTGATTCATTGATCATAAGGAATGAATCTAGTGTTATTTGTCCTTCCAGTGTACACATCCATACCACAATTAAGTCTTCATTATTTGCTGACTGAAATAGTGAATTTCCTTGATGTTGTTGTTGTTAATTGCAAGATCGTGTCCGACCCATCGCAACCCCATGTACAATGTTCCTCCAGGCCTTCCTGTCCTCTACCATCCCCTTGATATTGTACTTTGTCCTTAATACATTGGTTTCCACAGAAACCAATCACCATATCTTAGATCATTCGTAAAACATGCCTGTCATGTCCCCCATCAACACTACCTAGGTGACAACAGTAATTATATTAATTGCTTTGAAAATGAAAATGTGCAACACATGCTGAAAATTAATATGGGGTGTTCAGGGGAGACAGTAAATGAGTGACTTTATTCCATGAAAATTGTGTGAGTAAATATTGCCTTGGAAGTCTAAGAATTTTTACTGACTAAAGTGCATTACAGTACAAACCAGAGAATTCACAGCCAGGTCCAATTATTAGATTTTAAAATCACATTGCGATTTGTTTTGTGCTATATACTTGTTCTATGTACCAAAAGGTGCATAAAGTGCAATAGCTGCAATAAACCAAAATGTTAAGAAACTGCTGTCTTAAAAGGACTGAGCTAAGGGTAAATTTTATGTATCTGTGTATATATAGGTTGGGTTTAGTCAAATGCCTTCAGAGAGAAATGTAGAAGTAAAAAACAACAAATAAAAGCAAAATAAACTACAAAAAGCAACTCATGAATGTTAAATCCTACAACTGAACTATCTTTCTGGACTCCAGAATAAATTAATTTCTTGCTCACATAAGATCTCTAAGCTCTGTCTATCTGTCTGTCTGACTGACTGACTATCATTTCTCTAATATCTGTCTATCTATCTATCTATCTATCTATCTATCTATCTATCTATCTATCTCATTCAAAGTTACATAATTTTATTTTAAGTATTGCATATTACTAATATTTAAAATATTACATGAGAACTAGCCACCATGGCAAGGGAAGTATGAGACTGACAAAGATGCTGTCTAATAAATAAGCATTTGACAGATCATCCCAAAATAGCCATTTACAAGTATGTAACATTAGTGTGTTATCATGATTTGTATTTGGCTTCTCTCACACAATAGTGATTTACACTTAATCTAAATTTAAACTTGTAATACCTATGTTTACTCTGCCAACGATCCACCTACAAAGAGAAAGCAGTCAAGCCTTGATGACCTGTTATTCTCTTGTTGTTGAGTAGGGATTGTCCTTGGAGGATTTGTTTAAGTATTTATAATCTCCCCATTATCTGGAAGATCTCCCAATGGGTTACAGTCCACACAAATAAGGTAAACAAATAGAACCAAGTAAAATAAAACAATGAAGCAAAATTAAAATTTGCAAGTTTAATGATTAAACCAATAGCTTTAGGAGCAGGGTCCCTAAAAAAACAAAAGGGATGCCAAGGTCTGAATGCTTGGGTGAAAGGACAGGTCTTCCAATATCAGGATGCTAAGTGTCCTCAATACTAGATACCAATGTGCCCATAGACATTTCTTTTATCTTTTAACAGACTTATTCTAATTAGTTGCAAAGGCCCAGCCTCCAGAAACATCTACAGCTGTACTTTTGAATTCCACATAGGTGCCATATTCTCAGAAACAAAAATGGGAGACTACAACCGGGCATTTTGTAGTAGGGCCAATTGGTCACTAAAAAATACACCACTCAATAGGAGGTTGAAAGTTGCTAACTTTAGAAATTATGCACGATGTCAGGGAGCAACATCACCACTTGCTTTCTGATAAATTTATATTTTATGAGCGGCAGCATCTACTGTGTATTCATTATGTGAATGGGCAAGCCCTGTGGCCCATTCCTTTCTTCACTGCGTCCTTGATTCTGGCTTCTACTCATTCATGGAAGAAAATTGTCAAATTACTATTTCTATCTCTTTGGACCCGTTTTCACTCCAGCTGCCAGCTTTATAGTCTCATGCTATGCCTAAATGAGCATGCTGGCCTTAAGCACTTTCTCCTGTCAGGCATTTTTTTAAAAAAAAAAAACCTTGCTGAATAACCAACCACAAAAGGTGTCAATTCATCTCCACAGTGCTTGGCTAATGCTCAGAATTACAGAGCTGATGGAGAGAAGAGTGTCAATTAAGGCGTCAGATCCAAAAAAGTATAAAAGAGACATTTTCAGCCAAGGGGCAGCAAACAAAATGAAGGAGTGAATAGAATAATGGAAACAAGGAACAAAAGAAATATCTCTCTTGCCATTCACTTTGATTGATCCATGGAGTAGCTAAAATGATGTCTGATGCTGCAAAATGGTTAGAAAAAAATACGTTTTACAAGGCTGATGGATCTTAAATTGACTTCTAACAAAAATGAAAGACCCAGAAATATGACTTGTTATAAATAAAGAACTGATATTTATTATGTACAATAAAATAATTAAATCTATCTTCTAAGACTATTATTTATAATATATACAAAGACAAGAGATTTCAGTGCTATTTGTATAATTACCTCAGTAATAATCTATTGAATATTAACTAGCTACTTCAGTGGACAGCTGGACTATCCTGAACTATCCTGCACTAATTTGGAAAATCCTGCAAAGAATAAAATATTATGAGCAGCCCCTTTTATACTCTGAGAAGGTCCCACCCTGCAGGGGTGGTGTAATGATGTGATTGGTTAAGAGTTCAGTTGTTATCTGTCATTTGATTATCCAACTGTCATTCTGACAATTCATCAGCCACCTTTAATTTTAAAATAATTCTATGTAAATAGTACAGCAATAGTAATTTTTTATTTGACAAAAATCCAGATACATAATGAAATCAGGGCTTCTAAGGCATCCTGCTAAATCAGGGTAGCTTGGTTTTTTTTCTCTTTGAATCCATAGCTAAATTAATTATTCTGGAAAAGATAAGTAGGTTGACCATCTTAATAGAACAGGCCACAGAATGGACAATGAAAGATCATTTACTGTCCTTTTCTTATCCAGTAGTGGAGATTGTTATATTCTAGACAAAGAATGGAATCTAGGCCAGAGTGATTTCTAACAGCTCTTTATTCGATACTGCCTATGAGGCAACTGAAACTCCCTGGCTGACAGAGCCCCTTTTATAGAAAACTGATCAGCCAAACAACCAATCAGGAGAAAGTATTTTCCCACTCCAGCAAAGGACCAGACTGAGAACTTCAATGAGAACTATGTATATTATACAATACATAATACCCCTCTCCACCAAGATGGAGCATTATGGTGATCAAATAACAATTTAACATAGGTAGTCTTTTAGGTAGGTAGGGTGGCGATGTGTCCATCCCAACCTACGAGGTTCCATCTCAAGACCAGTAGCTCTGGAGCCCCAACTAGGCAGAGTGGCTGATGCTGCTTCAGGTGCTGCTTGTGGCAGCAACAAGGATTTGGTCACTGGTGCTTCTATTACAAGAAGAACTGGGTCAGCAGGCATCTGTGACTCACCACAGTCCCTTGTCGGTACCGTTGTTTGTGGTGGCTGAGCTGGTGTGTCCTTAGCCGGGGTTGTCTCTGGCGGAGTCCATTCTGGTTGGTGGCAGTTGGAGGTTCTGAGGCAGCCATGTAGTTGGTTGATGTGGTGGCAACACAATCTGCCATCTTCGAATGCTACCCTGTAGGAACATGGCCCCATCATGTCCACTAACCATGCTAACACTTAGCCACACTGATGCCCTCAGCTGATGCCCGCTTCTGATTGTTGTGGAGGATCCAGCGCCAGCATCATCTATTTTATTAAATGAAGACTTGCTGTCTGGTCCCATTACAGCATTGGAGATGGGACTGTAATGGGACCACACTCCACCAAGGACCATGTCATCACCCAAGTGCTCATTTGGGTGTGGAGGGGTTGGCCAAAGGGGCCAATCAGCACTGTTTCTTCCCTTCCACAGCTGGCAAGATGAGCTGTCCACTCAACAGCGCTGCCTACTCTGGGGAGTTGTGTGGTGGTATCCCAGAGGCTGAGGCAGCCAGTTTTAGAAGTTCTTCATGTAGGCCACCCAGGCATCATGTGGAGCATTATGGTGATCAAATACAATTTAACATATGCTCCGTCTTGGTGAGGAGGGGTATTAGGTATTGTAGATAGTTTACATAGTTTCAGTTGAAGTTCTTAGTCTGGTCCTCTGTTGGAGTGGGGAAATACTTTCTCCTGATTGGTTGTTTGGCTGAGCAGTTCACTATAAAAGGAGTTCTATGAGCCAGGGAGTTAGTTACACGGTTGCCTTTTGCCTTACAGGCAGCATTAAATAAAGAGCTGTTAGAAGTCACTCTGGCCTAGCTTCCATTCTTCGTCCAGAACCTAAAAATATGAACAGCAACCATGTGGGAAATTAAGATCCTTCTGTAGCCATAGCAGATACACTTGCCAACCATATTGCTTTCCCTTTCCAGTCCTTTGTGGGCAGTAAATGGAAAGAAATGGAAAGAAACCTGTAGGGAAACAAAAACAATTCTTGTGAACAAGTGGCAACTTTTCTCAAAGATTGCCAACAGCTTTACAGGAGTAATGTCCCAGGAAATATGTACTATTCATAAAAGAAGAAAGGGGGAAAAGTGTTGACTGTGTATTTTGAGCGTTAAAAAATAAAATGGAATTATAGCTATTATTTTGTTTTATTTCTGTAATTTTATTTAGTGAGTTACAATATTTCTGTGTCTCAGCAATTACCCATAGTCTTTGACTTATGATGATGATGAAGCCTGCTAATTAGTCAATTTGTGACAGTTGTAAAGTGGATCACTCCCATGACCAACCCGATTTTATGAACCTTTTTTTCATGGTTGTCATTAAGCAAACACAGCAGTTATTAAAGTTCACTAGGGGGCATTTTTGCTGAAAACCATAAGTAAACACTAGTTTTTAGCAAAAACATAGTATCCTTCCTCTGCAACCTGAAGACTTGGCTATTCCAACAAGCCAATCTGGACTGAGTTTTAAATTTGGAGTTTTAAATTTGGGGTTTTAAGTTTGTCCGTCTGAAATTTTAAATTTATTATTGAGAATCAGGTTTAATACTGTTTTAACTTTTTTATTGTGTGTTTTTTATGGAGTGTAAGCCGCCCTGAGTCCTTCAGGAGAAGGGCAGCATATTAGTCCCAATGAATGAATGAATGAATGAATGAATGAATGAATGAATGAATGAATGAATGAATGATAAAATGCGGTCACATGACTACATAATACAGACTGGATGCCAAGTGCCCAAAATGCAGTCATATAACCATGGGGGAAGGGCAGTTTTCGGGAACTTGGAGACCAGATCTTAGGCACTTTTGGGGGAGTCCACTGTAACTTCAAATGGTCACTAAACAACCAGTTCTAAGTTGAGGACTGTCTGTATAAAAATAAATTTCCCTCCATTTAAAAACATGGATTCACAATAAAAGTAAAATTAAGCATCAAGTAATAGGAAAACAAATGTGGGGAACAGAAGAATCAGGCTGGGAAACATGAGAAAAGGAAGGACAAGATTTTATTTTCCTGATCCTGCAATGCAGCTCCCAAATTGCAGCGCCAGGTGAAATTGACTGAGCTACTCCAGTACATTAATTGGCAATCCAAGACACACTCCTGGAGAAGCCATTCAGAGAAGCACTTGTCGTCTGGCAACTAAGAAATAACCATGGTTGACTAGCTCAGCTGAGAAATATCTCCAACAGAGTGAACAATTTGTTTAATGGCAGTTGAAGAACTTTTCAAATATACGGTAATAAAAGTTATATAAAAAAGTTTGTCTAGCAACTTGTGCTTTTGCTGCCCGAAGTTAAATTCTGGGATACAGCCTAAGCTACTTAACATTTGTATGTATTATTTCTTACCTGTTTTTGTTTTAAAGGTAAGATGAAGGGAAAGGAAGAACTTACCATACAGACTGAAAATCATGACCACCATTAAGCATTTGTTTTAAATCTCTCCATACATTATGGATATTCCTGAAAATCATGAAGATCAGTTCCCAATTGAACTGAGATTTTTTTTAGAAGAAATTAAGGAACGAGACAATAAAATAAAAAATGAGATCATAAGAGAAGGAACTGGAATAGAAACAAACTTAAACTACATACAAAAACAGCAAGTTAAATGGTTTGCTGGCCTGGAGAGAATGTCTTCGGATTCTATACTGAACATATGCAAAAAGAGAAGAAGGCCAAAGAACATGAGGAGGAAGGGGGGGGATAGATTTACAATAGTCCTCAGTTAATGACCACAATTGGGTCGAGGACCTTGATTGCTAAGTGAAAATTACAAGACTACAACCATGCTTACATTTTTCTTTCCTTTGTCTTCACTCCCAGGAACCAGCAAGCCCAAAACCCAAAGATGCTCAGTGTTTGTTCACCAACATTTTCTCTATTCTCCTGAAATAATTTTTGTTTTGTGGACACAAACAGGTTTGCTTCACCAGTGATATGGCTGGTGATGCAGTCAGGGGTTCGGAGTTGCCCAGCTCTTTTTGGACACATTAAGCTGCCCTCCATGAACTGGGAACTGCCTATATGGCCATTCAGCCGGAGCTACAGAAAAGACAAGATACCTTTCTTTCACAGAAGTATCTCTCTGAATAGCACCTGAGAGTCATTTTTAATAGCACCTCTCAAGTCTTACCAAGATTTCTTATAAAATGGACTCAGCACTGTTTATAGACACAACACTTGATCTGATTTTTAAACATAGGACCAACACTGCCTTGACAAAGCATTAGTTGTTGTGCTACACAAAAGGACAAACTAGAAATAGACCCAGATTTGTCGTCATTGCATCCATTACAGTTTTTTTGCTATTTCTGTTAAGAAGAGATGCCACAAGGTCATACATCTGACTATTTTTATAATTTAGAGGAATGACGTTTTGCCTATTCCATTTCAATTTTGGCAAGACTAGATACTGCTTTACCTGAGCTCTGAAATAGACTCCTTGATTTGTTGTCAGTTGCAAAGTTGTGTCCGACCCATCACGACCCCATGCACAATATTCCTCCAGGCCTTCCTGTCCTCCACCATCCCCTGGAGTCCATTTAAGCTCACACCCACTGTAGCAATTAAACACCACTTGGGATAGACCGGACTCCACGAAATACAACAATGCAAGGCCATTTTGGGGTGGAGACCCAGAGCACGCTCCAGTGACCCCTTTTATTGCCATACAAAC
>JANHFR010006462.1:15183-26573 GCA_032468015.1 Mimophis mahfalensis | reverse complement strand
AAAAGGCACTGGACTTTCTTGGTTTTTTCCTTGAAAACATTTCACTTCTCATCCAAGAAGCTTCTGTAATTCTAACTTTAGAACTTGAAAAGCAAAACATTTTCAAGGAAAAAAACAAGAACGTCCAGTGCCTGTTGGAAAAATACCTTTGGGACCACCATGACTGGGATAATTGAGGATCTCCATAGGCATAGGTACTAGCAATAATAACAGTAGTAAAGTCCTAGCTTCACAAATATACAGATAGGGTGACTGGTAAAGCATTTAGAGGTTATGATAAAGTTACATAATATGCACCTCTTTCATGTTATTCAGAAAAGGCTTCTAAGATATTTATATGACATTAGATATAAGAAAATCATATCTAGATAGCTATAGATCTTTTGAGTAATATATTTCAGGAACTTATTAGTTAACAATGCCTCATTTTAGATCAGTGGTTCTCAACCTGTGGGTCGGGACCCCTTTGGGGGGTCAAACAACCCTTTCACAGGGGTCGCCTAAGACCATTGGAAAACACATATTTCAATACAAATACAGGTGTATGTGAAAATCATTTTATGGTTGGGGGTCACCACAACATGAGGAACTGTATTAAAGGGTCGCGGCATTAGGAAGGTTGAGAACCACTGTTTTAGATAGTCCAAGAGAAATCAGTGGGATTAAGAGAACATCTGTACGAATTATAAATTCACTGGCATTGTGATTTAAGTCTATAAGTCGTGGTAGTAGCGAATCACATGAGGGTTATAAAGAGTAGATATTTTTTGTGTTTGGTTCAAAAGTAAAATTCAAGAGAATGAGATAGGTTGATCATATTTGCCCATTATATCTGTTTTCCATTAATTCTTCTTATGACTCTGGGCAGAAGTGGGATGTTGTTTACAAAACATGCAGCTGGTATTAATATAATTTTCTTTTGCTTTCTTTAAGTTGCAAAGAGCAACACCTAGCACCATAAAATGTGTAAGATATGAGACAGGCACAGATAAACAAGTGGGAAATAAATGCCAATTTATATACTTGGCTAACCAATTCTGTTTCATTAGTATTTCATTTAACAGAACTGCTATGAAAACTAAAGCTGCAAAGCAATTTTCATTTTCTGCTAGCTTTAAAGAAATCCCTGGAATATTGAAAATGTGCTACCTTCAGGGGTGGACTTCAAAAATTTCAGCAATCGGTTCTCTGCCCGGTTGCTGGGTGGGCGTGGCCATGGTGGACATGGCCTAGTTGGCCTCCTGCACCATGGCAGGAGGGACATTTTCACCCTCCCCAGGCTCCAGAGGCTTTCCTCAAGCCTCTGGGAAGGCAAAAACAGCCCTCCACAGGCTCCAAAGGCCCTCTGGATGCTGGAAACAGGCCCATTTCCGGCCTTCCAGAGCCTCCCCAAACCACTGTGCAGGTCCTGCACTTATCTGGGATCCAAAACGTAGAGACTCCTGGGAGGGAAGGGGCTGGGTGGATGGGGCCAGCCAGAGGTGGGATTTACCGGTTCACCAAAACGGTAATTAAAAATGATAAAATTAGCTACCGGGGCAAACCCGGTAGCAGCCCACCCCTGGCTAACTTTTACTATTTTTAAACAAGTCTACAAGATCTTAAGAAAAAGTCTATTGTACCAGCTAAGGCTATTCAGAATAGGCATCACGTGTTAAGAAAATGCTCTTTTATTTTTCTACATAGTAATTTGGAATATGGAGGGTCAGTTGCATGTAGTGGTTAAAGCCCCCAGCTAGGAAACTGGAAGACCATAAATTCTATGAATAAGATCTATACGTTGGTTTACTAATTTTGGATATTTTTTTATATTCCAGAAATGAAAAGATATAGAAAACATGATTTTATGATTAATCTATTTTAAATACTTCAATGTAGGATTATTTTTTAATTATATAAATAACTAGTACTTTTTGTTGTTCTGGTTTATTAAACTTCACCATTTTTTTAAAAAAAATGATGGCTTATTAATTATACCTTATCAATGTGGGGTGTTTGTTTTTTTTTACAGTTTTACGTATTTAGTGTCTTCACAGAACCCTGATTGTGTAGATTGGAAAAATAATAACTCAATAGCTTATGTAAACAGACATAAAATACTAACACAAGGTACTGCTAGTCCTCATCTTACGACCACATTCTGAGCTCAACATTTCTGTTGCTAAGCAAGACAGTTGAGTTTTGCCCCATTTTACAACCTTTCTTGCCACATTTGTTAAATGAATCACTGCAGTTGTTAAATTAGTAACATGGTTAAGTGAATCTGGCTTTGCTTGTCAGAAAGTTGCAAAATGTGATCACATGACTCCAGGACACTGCAACTGTCATAAATATGTCTCAGTTGCCAAGCATCTGAATTTTGATCACATCGCTGTGGGGATGCTGCAATGGTCATAAGTGTGAAAAACTCATAAGTCCCTTTTTTCAATGCCATTGTAAGTTCAAATACTAAGCAAACTGTATTCAAAGCCTTATGTCACTTATTACATTATATTACACTCTGGATCCAAGACTAGTACACGGCTCATCCCATTTGAATCTTGCCACTCCCCTATGAACCAGCTAAGGCTAAATGGCATGAGTTCAAATCCCACCTTAGCTGGCTGGATGACCTTGGGCCAGTCCCTGTCTCTCCACCCAACTCACCTCACAAGGTTGTTGTGGGAAAAATAGGAAGATGATGTGTTGGATGCGTTCTGAACTTTGAGTTGTAAAAATAATAATGGTGAGATATAAATAATAATAATAAGCTTCCTAGTTTGGGGTGTTGTACCAGGATTGGGAAGATTTAATTTGAAATACACCTTAACTTATGAAAGGCCCCCAAGTGACTTTGGCCCAGTCATCCTCTCTCAATCCTATCTTATAAGAATGTGACATTATCTCAGCCGCACTGGGCCAGACCTGGCAGCAAAAGAAAGGGAGACAGGACACGTACCCGCAGCGGCAGAACCCAGCTTTAATTTAATTTAATTGGACCCCTTCCCTGTCCATCCAGCCTCCATGCCACACCGGTAACCCCCATCCGGTGGCCGGCAACAGGATCTGCCCAAAGCAAGACCGCCGGCCAGCTGGGAGTCGTGTGGAAGGCTACCTGTCAGCTGGGTGTCACAAGCTCGAACACGAACTGTCTGCGACGCTGTCTGTTCAACACCAGGGATGCCGTTGATGGGCCACTGTGTCTCTTGTCACCCTTGCTGTGCAGCACCCCCACTGCTCAAAATCAGTGGCAACCGCCCTGGCCACCTGGTGCCATCAGATGTGGATCCGCCACCGGTGAATCACTGCCTCTGCAATGCCCCCCCGAAATGGCAAGCCCCAGGTCAGGGCTCGACACATTAAGCCTGAGGGAAGGAGTATGATTTGAGCACTTGTATGTATGTATGTATGTATGTATGTATGTATGTATGTGTGTGTGTGTATGTAGTATGTAAATTTAGTGAGAAAAGAGAAGCTGGCTTTTTCTTGTCCTAGTCTGACACTGAAGGCTATTATCATCTCTTTCAGAACAGGCATTTCAAGAGCAGGATAAAAGTCTGCTTGGTTCTCCAAGCAGGGAGGACCATTTTTCTCCAAGCAATGGCTCAGAATGATGCCTTACATCAACTCTGGCAGTCTTTACTTTTCTTTGAATACATCTCAAGCGTAGATTGAGGAATCCATATAGGCAACATGGGAGCATATCAAAGGCTCACACTGTTGATCCCAGTACCTGAGTAGTAGGTAGAAAACTGATGTTCTGCCTCAGGTCTATCTAGAGATAAATATTTGGGTGAGACAAGATTATGCTGCCATGAATGCTGAGCCAAGTACACCTCTTAGGCAAAAGCTTACTGAAAGGAACAGATCACAATAACTTTAGTGGCAATTATGTCACTTCTGCCTTTAGGCATTTTTTTCAATTGCTTTGGCTTTTTCTTCCTTTTTCATAATTCAAGGCTTTACACCGTATAGTTCCTCATTACAGCGAAGAAACAGAAAGCATTCTGAGCACAAATGCTGTACTGCCACAAATAAAATTGAAGGGAAGAAAAGATAAATCATAGCTTAGAATCTAATTTCTATCACAGGCGTCACTCTAGTAAAGTGGTGAGCTTTCAAGATAAGCCATTTTGCAAATCTGAGAGGAAAAAAACCATTTTAAAAAGCAAGAACTTTAATGATTATCTTAAACCAGAATCCCAAAGCTACATTAGCCAAATAGGATATGCCAAAAAAATAAAAATACTAAGCGGTGAACCCTTCTCTCAGGTCACAAGCATTTTGCCCAACTGTTTGGTTAAACATGTTTATCCCTAACATGATAGAGGAAGTGCTTGTTCTAGAAAGAGGACAATGGAGTAGATAAGAAATCTTTTAATCTTTGCTTTATAAAATAAATCATATTTTTTAAAAAAGCATTTCCACTTCTTTTTTTCTCTAAGGAAACAGGAAGCAAATTGAAGTGTTCCAAAATGTATTGGTCATCGTTCCTTACTATTGTGTTAGATGAAACTTATGGAATAGGTAGTGCAAAATATCTACAGAACATGTGTCTACCTTTGTTTTATAGTATGGATGCAGTTAGCAATCTGCAGATCACATATAACCTAACCAGCATTTAATTTGCAGACCTGTAGCATGCTAAGAGTATTAAATTTGAAAACAAAATGCTTAATTTTGAAGTCTGCTATAAATTATGTTATCCCTAATACTGAATATTTTTCTGCAAAAATGATTCTGCAAAGTTAAAGTGAGCTGCAAAACATGGAAACCTCTGTTTAAATTCTACCTGTGCCCCTTTGTATTAACAAAAGCAAAAGATTGAGAATGAATGGTCAGAACTTTTGAGTATATACGTTTTTTGTATTGCCACCCAGGAAAGCTTCGATTTTACTTTATTTATATGCTTCCTTTCATTCAAGACGTCGGAGTGGTATATAAAATAATCTCTCTCCCTCTCCCACTCCCTCTCCCTCTCTGTCTTTTGCTACAACAATACTGTGAGTGGTTGAGCTGAGACACAGGTCCCAAATCACCTGGTATGGTTCTGCGGCTAAGGCTACACTAAAACCTGTATCCCTGCTCTTAGCCCAAAATTTAGCCACAATCATTACTGGTTCTGAAATGGCTTGGGCTCTGGGTTAATGCAAACAGCAACCTTCTGCAGCCTTCTTTTAAAATGCAGGTTAACTTGCTTCTACCTTGTTCACTGCAGCCTCCTTCCCCAATATTGGCAAAGGAGAAAGAGCAAAAATGTTGCAAAGCCCCCTTCTGCAACCTTCCAGATACTTTGAGAGGTAAGGGGATGACAGCCAAGTTAGTTTGAGACTTAAGGCCAAAGGTAAACAGCCACCAATCTTATAACCCAAGTGCTATAATAATAAGATGCCTAGAAGTATTATACAAAACTCCTGCTCAAGATGTAAACGTAAATTTATAATGAACTAAGTGCCATATGGTTTTATGAGGTGGGACTGGGAGATGAAAGGGTTTGCCTTCCAGCCGATCTTGATTCATGGCACTACATGGACAACTCCATGCAGCTTTCTTAAATTGAATTATTTTTCAGATATGGTTTGCTATGGACTTCTTCCTAAGGCTGAGGGAGAATGACTGTCCTAATCAATCAATTGGCTTTGTGCCCAAGGTAAGACTAGAGCTCCCAGTGGCCGCATATTTAGGCTGGTATTTTAAACCATTTAAATCACTACACCACACTAAATTGGCTCTCAAAAGCCACAGATATTATGGTATTAATATATCCTAACATACGCTTGTTAAGTTATTTAGCCAGACTAACTATTTAAATATAAAATAGTTTCTTTGGGGACAATTACGCAGTTTTTAGGTCAATAAAGTAATATAAAAGGCTTCTGTTCTCAATTGTATTTCCTAGAAAAGTAATTATCTACACTATTCCAATTATGCTTTAGTATATGCTTTGATACGCATCCAAAGAATTCATCCAAGTTTATAATCTGATTTTTTAAAAAATACCAATACTTTAAAAAAAGATTTTTGTCCAAGCAAGTATGCTGAGATGAAAAGTACATAGGAATTCCTGGTAATAATAATATCCATAGAAAACATTTCTAACATATGCTTTGTTTGAATAGAAATAATAGATTCATGAACATTATTTTATTCAGATATTAAGTATTACCCATAGCAGCTGCTTTACTTATATAAGCTATATAAATGCCTTTCCTTTTCTTGTGTGAATTTATTTGGGAAAAAGATAGGAAAAGCTGCTCTTTTATTTCAAACTTTTCTCTATCACATTCTGTAACATAAAAAACACATCTATAGTGGCACTGATACAAATGGCTAATATAACACAGAAAATATCAAGCAGCATACTAACACATACACACATTTCAAAGTCTAAAGAGAAAGAAAAAACATGGTATTTTAAAAAAATCTCAAATGTGGAATTCATTTTTTAAGCAAGTGCTTAAAAGTATGCTTTAAAATCTTTATAGACTTCCTACTAACCGAGGAAGGACCAACCTGAAAGTCTTGCATATTTATTCTTTGACATCTGTCCAAGGACAGTCCTACATCTCTTATTCTCTATTCCTTCAGGCCACAATTTGGTTGCATTTCTTTAGGTTTTTCTGGTTGCTGGCAAAGTGTCCAGGTAACACTGGAAGGGTTTCAGAAGTGGGTGGTATGAATTGCCCTTCATACAAACCTTCATAAAATATTCTTTAACTAACATTTTTCATGGAATCTGTTAACATGTAATTATCTACCCACATCATAATTACTCAAACCTCCCGATTCCTGTCACTGCAGTTCCCTTTTCTTCATGCAACATGGATCAGGAAAGCAAAGAGCTGCAAAACTAATTGTCCCGGGTTTTCTAATAATTAATCACACTTATATACCTTTCCACAAGCAATTCAGTGTGTTCAGGATTCTTCCTCCTCCAACAGCTGTATTATCCTCTCAAGAACTATCTTGGGAGCTAAACCCATGCAGGCATTATCAATCTACAGCTCCTCTGGGAGGTAATCCCCATTCCCACTGACATCATTTGACTGTCTCTGCGCATACAGGATTCCATCAAAGCCAAACCCTGCCTTGTGTGGAAGCCAAATTGCTTTCCAGCAAATAAGACTGCTGAATTTGCAAGTGCTGCAAGGAAGCAAACGTCATGGGAGTTTATGAGGTAGAGAGAATTTGAATAAGCAAGTTCTGAGCAGTCCAGCTTGATGGGGCTTGAACAAAACATTCACTACCGTTCCAAAACTACCCAGAAATATTCAAGGTTGCATTGAGAGCCAGTTTGGTGTAATGGTTAAGGCACCAGGCTAAGAACCAAGAGAATGAGCTCTAATGCAGCCTGAGGCATGAAAATCATTTGGGAGAGTTTGGACCAATCATTTTCTCTTAGCCCAACCCACCTCAAAAGGGGATTGTTCTGGGGAAAACTGAAGGACAAAGGAGTAGATATGTTTGCCGCCTTGGGCTATTTATAAAAAAGAAGAAAGGTGGGACAAAAATCAGTCTAACAAACCATAGATGTTTGAACTTGGGTCTTCCAATTCTAGTTCAGCCCTTTAATAACTACACTACAAGTGCTGCACATGCAAAATGCTGGCCAGATTGAGAATTAAGCTTAAAAAGCAATGCCTTCCTTCAGGGGGATAAGGACCCATCGAGAAGAGGATGCAATTTCACAATGAGCTGTGATGCAATTTAATCAAATAATTTAAATAAAAAACTTACGCATATTTTTTAATGGAAGAAAACATTAGAGAAAGAGAGATGGAGGGAGGGAGGGAGGGAAAGAGAAAGAGTGAGAGGGAAAGAGAGAATAGTCGAAGAAATGCAAAAGTCCAATTGTAGCTCCACAACATTCCAAGATTGCACTGCCAAGGCTAAGTGGCAAGATGGTCAAATTTTGGAAGCATAATTTCTAGCTATAGAAGTAAAATAACTCCTGGGAAATAAAGCATTTCTATTTTTGTCTAACACCTAATCCCAAGTTATGCTGCTGATGTTTGATTCCAACAGCACAATTTGGATCATTTTGGTGAGAACATTAGAAATGGAAAACTGATTCTAACCGAGAGGCTTCATTTGCCATTCCTACATTTAACCTTCAAACATTAACTAACCTAGCCAAAACATTCATCCATGACTCTTTCTGAGCCAGTAATCAGTCAGTCCTCCAGCTGTGAGAGGAAAAATCAAATTAAGAATAGTTTAAAATAATTCAATTATTTGCCCATTGTAGACACCGGAAAATTAAAATAGTTGATAAATATTACAATTGTGTTATGCTATTCATCAAATGGATTACTATCCTGCCTTCTCAACACAAATGTTTTTGCATGCTGTGTTACCAGTTTTGTGGAGAAAAACATACCAATGAAGAAGTATAAGACAAAGATTTTTTTAAAAAAATGTTTTACTGTATAATCAAAATGTAATGTTATCATAGGACATTGCTTAAGAACCAGAAAGAAATTAAACATTTTAGATCCAAATGTATTGATGGAAGAATAATCAATAAGAGGGGTGAGCTTTTCAATTCTTGCAGATACTGATATGTTCCTGTAGCTGCTGAAATTTTGTTCCTAATAACTGATGAATCTCTAGCGCAGACTTTTGGTGAGTTCAAGGTATAAGGGAAAAAGACTTTACATCCATCAAATATAAACTCATTTCAACCAAATATGGTTTCAACCCTTCCCTAAGTTGAAAGAGAATAAACAGGTTTACACTGAATTAATTTCTCTATAAAACCCTTAATCACTCATTAGGTTTTCCTGTTGTTCCAATGTGCAAAGGGATCTTTTGCCATAGTATTTTAGAAATACAGAATCATAACGTAACAAATACATTATTTTTTTCTGTGTCAACACATTTTAATAACACATACATCGTTACTTATTACAAATAATGTAGACTTCCATTTTTTCATTTTGCCTCACCAATTATAAATACCTTAATGTTTATTTGCAAATACTGCAAAATAACAATTTAGCAATATTTATCCCAAAACCCCAAGCTATTTAGACAATAATTTTCATTATTTTCAGTAATTTCTAGATCATGGGAATCTAGAAATGAGGCTGCTCTAATACAAATTATTTGAGGCATAAAGGCTGAGAAGGCAGAAGGGTTAATACTGCATATTGAATACACACATGGGAAAATACCACTTCAAATCATTGTATCAATGAAAAAAATACCTTTCAAAGCAATTTAAGCTCAATACATGACCGTGTTAATAATATATAAAAAAATTAATTCCAATAAATAAGACACTTTGAATTACTTAGTATAAAGAACAAATCTAATACATTGTTGCCATATATGAGGCATAACAAGATAAGAACTTATTTTAAATTTATTTAATGGTATACAAAAAATACTGTAGGAAGATTTTCAGAATTAAACATCACCATTCAATCTTAGATGAAGTTGTCAAGTGGAATCTGAAAATGGTTCCTTAAATGCGTGGGTTGGCTTTCCTTGTCAAATTCCATCAGTTCATGTGGTTTAGTATTTTCCCTCAGCAATATTAAAGAAAACAAATAAGGGATGTGTAGCAAATACCATATTGTGTACAAAAGGCTGCCTAGTTGGTTACAAGGGCTATATTCTGAAACACACGTTTAAAAGCAGATTATAAAAGATACCAGGCTATAGTGAAAGCTGCCACAATTCCATTCAATATAGCCATACTATAGCCCATGTGAAAAGAGTGTCCCGTCAATCTCCTGAAAAGAAAAGAAGATCAGTTAATTGATTAACAAATTAGAGAGGACTGATATTTCAACCCATGAAACATTTTACAGAGATAAACTGGCTTCATTTTAATGCTTACCATATGCTTATATGTGCCTCTGAACACAGTAATACCACCTAGTGAGCTGCCCTTTTCAATGTTCATAAACTTTAATTCCTTCAGTATTTTAAAATTATATACAAACTTTTGCATTTAGTCACCACCTAAGATTTGCACCAATGTCTTATATGGATATCTCATGCATACCCCACCAGCCAGCCTTATAAACCATTATAGCAAATATTGCAGGTAACTTTCTTACGTCTTAAAAATGTTTGTGAAATAATGACATAATATAAGAGTTCTTCTTGGGTGAAAACATGCTGTCATATCCCAATCAAACAGGATTTGGAAAATAAGGAGTTGTGAGGAATGAGTTCGCAGTAAGTTTTAAAACCACCCAAATTATACAGCTAACTTTTAGGCATACATTTGGGCCAGCATAGACCAGCAACTAGCCTAAAGATGTTTTTTTTCATTATTTTAAACGATCACTACACAATATAATTAGTGTATGAAAACACTAATAATTACTTAACCTGACATGTTTAGACTTATTGTATATATTTGTCTATTCATATGTACCAACACATACAATGAAAACTACACATAAAAATGTGCTATTCTTGGCAGAAGTACAGACACTGCCTTCTTTTGGAATATGCAAAATAACATAAAAGCCCACTTGGAGTTTGGAAAAGAGCACCTGAAGGACTCTCAGACTACGGGGAACAAGATTCTCTGGTCTGATGAAACCAAGAACTGTTTGGCCTCAGTTCTAAACGTTATGTCTGGATGAAACCAGGCACTGCTCATCGCCTCCCAATATCCTCCCACCAGTGAAGCATGGCGTCGGCAGCATCATGCTGTGGAGGTGTTTTTCAGCAACAGGGACCGGGAAGAGTGGTCAGGGTTGAGGGGAAACTGAATAGAGCGAAGTACAGGGATATCCTCAATGACAACCTGTCCCATAGCACTCAGGACCTCAGACTGGGCCAAAGGTTCACTTTCCAACATGACAACGATCCTAATCACACAACCAAGACAACACAGGACTGGTTCAGGGACAACTCTGACCGGACACGGTTAAGAACCCATATTAGGGGTTATCTCGTGGCGATGGAGGTGGCGAAATGTACATATTTTTCCACCCTCATCGCGTCCGCGGATAACTGCCCAGCCACCCTGTTTAGGGTGACCCGTTCCCTTCTCCATTAGGGGACGAGGGAAGATCCCTTGCAGGGTCGTGCTGAGGAGTTTAGCGGTTATCTTCAGGGCAAAATCGCTCAGATTCGGGCCAGGCTGGACTCTAGCTGGGCGGGGTCCATCAAGGAGGAGACGGTTAGTGCTGGCCCTCTTGTTTGGGAGAGCTTTGATCCTGTGACTTCCGACGGGTTGGACAGAGTCATGGCCAAACTGTCCGCCACCACATGTTTACTGGACCCGTGTCCCTCCTGGTTGGTGTATGCCACCCGGGAGGTTACACGAGTCTGGCTCCAGGCAGTGGTCAACGCTTCTCTAGAGGAGGACCCAGCTGTGTTGAATAACTTCCGTCCTGTCTCCAACCTTCGCTTTTTAGCGAAGGTTGTTGAGAGTGTGGTGG
>JANHFR010006462.1:0-15083 GCA_032468015.1 Mimophis mahfalensis | reverse complement strand
AGCACATTGATTTGTGCTTAAACAGATTGTAAGCCGCCCTGAGTCTCCGGAAAAGGGCGGCATATAAATGGGATTTTAAAAAAAAATAAAAATGCAGCTGCGCGGGCTGTTATGGGAATGTCTTGATACTCCCGTGTTACACCTCTCCTCCGCGGCTTGCATTGATTGCCGGTTGTCTTCCGGATGCAATTCAAGGTGTTAGTAATGATCTTTAAAGCACTCCATGGCTTAGGCCCAGGATACTTGCGAGACCACCTACTGCCATTATCAGCCTCCCACCGTCCAGTATGGTCCCACAGAGTTGGCCTCCTCAGGGTGCCATCAGCCAAACAATGTCGGCTGGTGACCCCCAGGGGGAGACCCTTCTCTGTGGGAGCTCCCACCCTCTGGAATGGGCTGCTCCCTGAGCTCCGAGTAATTTCCGACCTTCGAGCCTTCTGCCGGGCCCTGAAGACCTAGCTGTTTCAGCAAGCCGGCCTGTCCAGTGTTAATTTTATGGCGATTGTAGTGTTGATTTTAAATTTTTATTGCCTTAATGTTGTTAATATTTATGGGACTTCCATTTAATTTTTTAAAAGTTTCGTATTTCATGTTTCTTATCTGATTGTATGCTGCCCTGAGTCCTTCAGAAGGGCGGCATATAAGCCCAATAAATAATAGTAGTAGTAGTAATAAGAATAAGAATAAGAATAAGCATAAGCATAAGAATAAGAATAATAAGTAGTAGTAGTAGTAGTAGTAGTAGTAGTAGTAGTAGTAGTAGTAGTGATGCAGGCTGGTCCTTCACTATTTCCAGGGCAGCCCCAGGGGCCAGGGGGAGAATTTGGTAGTGCTGCTGGTGGCTGTGCTGCCAGCGGCCATGGCTTTTCCATGCAGGGGCTGGGGCAGTCTCAGTGAAAGCGAAGCCTTGCAGGATGGGAGGCCAGGTTCAGAAAGAGACAAAGGGAGGGGGATACACTGGCAGTGCTTCCTTTTTACTGGGACAATCCCTGCTCCCCATTGGAAAGTTCATGCGCAGCACCTGCCCCTGGCCCCACGGACTCTCATATCCCTTGAACCTGCCAGGCAGGAGTTCCACCCGCAAAGCTGGTCCAAGTTTTCCAATCTGTGGGCAGAGGAAAGGCTGCCAGAGCCTTACCCCATGACCTGCGCTCTGAAGTGGCACCTGCAGGTGGGCCTTGGCCAGGGATGACCATGGGCAAGGCTGTGAGCCATCACATCTGGAGGATGCCAAGGGCAGTGGTGAGTTTGAAGCAAGCTAGAGGGATGCCGTGGGCAGAGGTGAGTTTGGGGTGAGCTACACGGCACCTGAATGGGTAGTTCGGAGCAAGACTGAAGCCTGGATGTCTGGCGAGGGACCCTCTGGGCACATGCAAAGTGCCCCTCGCTTGCTTTGCCTGGGTCAGGATCTGCAGCCAAGAAGCCGGGCATGGCTTTCCAACTGGGGTGGTCCCAATGAAAGAAAAGATTCACGGACTGCAAGGCCAGGCCAACAAGCGGGGCATGGAGGCTCTGGTGCAGGCATGGTGCTGATCTATTGTATAATCTGGTGGCAGCCATCTCGTCATGAACACAGTCAGTCTTACATCTGACTCGAGAGGCCGCCCGCTGCCCCCCAGGCATGCTCACAGGAGGCGGCAAGTGCGTGCAGGGTCTGGCGTCCCTGGGTACCATCTTGACCTGCAGGCTGACTGCATTCTGAGCTCTCCCCTTTCATCCAGGATGCACACACTCGCCGTCTCCTGTGTGCCAGCCCAGGGAGTGGGGCTTAGCAGCAGGGTGGTCTCTCACTGGCTCCAGGGTGACCACAAGGGTCGGATCTAAGGCTGACCATGCTTAGGCCGGGATGGCTACCACAAATTGTAGATCAGCGCTGCATGACCACCAGTGCCTCCATGCCGCACTCGCTGGCCTGGCTCCTTTCATTAGGACCACTCTGCCCCTATGTGGGAGAGCCACAGCTGGCGGCAGTGCTGCCAATCTCTCTCCCTGTCCTCATCCCTTCCTGAGTGTGGAGGAAGATTGGGACAGCATGAAAAGTGTTTGCAAGCCGACGAGATTTTGGGGCAGTGAAATCCCTTGCTTTGAGCCGCCCATCAGCTTGCAAACGCTTTTCATACTGTCGCAGTCTCAGCACGAGGAGCATTTGCAAGCCGACGAGACTAAAGCAACAAAATTGCCTTGCTTCAAACTTCCCATCAGCTTGTAAATGCTCTTCATACCAAGACTGGAACAGCGCGAAAGGTGTTTTCAAGCCAATGGGAAGCTTCAAATAAGGCTATTTCACTGCCCCCAAATCTTGTCTTGCAAATGCTCTTTGGTACAAGCCTCAATTTGCAGAGAACAGAGGTCTAGACTACTGTAGTGAGAGATCAGTTGCACAAGATCTTGCACTACTGATCTTGTATGATCTTGCACTACAGCACTGCATAAAGGCATCGGTGCTTGTGTGTGGCTGAGGTGGGTCCTTGAACAGTACTGCATGGTCTGCAATGGGGAGGGAAAATGGGAAGCCAGCATGGACAATGGGCAGGCAGCAGTGGGCAAGGGCTTCCCATTTTAACCTTTCCCCACTGCCTTTGCCTCTGAACCTGGACTCTGGCCTAAAACCAAACAGGAAGTTCGGCTGCCCCATCCCACTGCACTCCAGCACCGTTTGACATCCCCCGCTTCGGGCACCCTCACCAGCTGCGCACAAGCATCTAACCCTAACCCCAGGCTTTGGCGGTGCTCACCCTGGATCATCCCTCCCAGTCTTGTCTGACCCAACACAGGTGCCCCCTGACGTGAGTGGTGTTGAGTAGGCCACACCCACCCAGTCATATGACCACCCAGCTGCGCCCACTGGCCTTTTGAGGACGACCATAATGCTGAACCAACCTTCAATGAAATTGACTTTGACACCCCTGTCTTAATCAAATAAATCATGCTTTAATCTTTATATTCATTCCTTTAACCTTTTAATAAACTTACTATTAAACCATATGATATCGGCAATTATGATTAATCTTCTCACAATTCTCATGCATTCTCCTGGCCCAACTGATCTTTCTCTATCCTCTCATCTTATTTTTATCAATTCATTTATGAAATCAAATAATTTAATCTTGCCTTTTCTTTTTCCCTTCAATTCACACTTGTTACTTTTTTTCCTCTTACAATCCAAGTCACAGTCTTCTATATTTATAGTCATCACTAGATGAGCCAGTAGATAATGTTCGCCACTGCCCATTATCAGTTTTGCCAATCAGAGTTTTTACATAAAGTCCTTTCATAACAATAAAAAGTGTAAATTAACCAAGAAAACTCCTCGGTATTGCAAGAGATCATGTGAAAATGTAGTATGCATATTGCATCAATTTCTTACAGATTTCACGTTTGATTCTTTCTAAATTGATACTCACTTAAATCGTGCAGGTGAGAGTGGAGTAGGGGGAAACATTCCTGGCTCGAATGAATCAAAATAGATAACCGTCCAGGAAAAACTGCAACATGACAGCCCAGTCATCATGGCTACAACAAGAAGACTCCAAAATCCTTAAGGAAGAAAAACACAACAGTAAATAATGAAGGCTAGAAAGAAATGGCCCTTTTTGGGCTGTTTTCAGGCTTTTTACGGGCCAAAAACAACTTGAAAAACGGCCTAAAAGCAGCCTTCTTGGGTCGTTTTTAGGCTGTTTTTTGGGCCATTTTCAGGCCGTTTCCAGGCCATTTTTGGGCTGTTTTATATAAGTACTAGATTCACCCCCATGAATCCTCGGGTTAAAAATGGAATGGCAATGTTCCATTAAATTCATAAATCGAGGACTACCTGTATTTTCCTTCCCCCCCCCCCTCTTTTCTGTATATTAGTTGTTAGCTTTTAAGTCCTTTTTGAACTTTTCAAAATAAAAATTATGTAAATAATGAAATCTCAAAATTACAACTTCATCATTAACACATGGTATGCAAAATGCTGAATTCAAAATGCCCCATTTTAGGCTAGAAACAGCCGGTCCAGTATGTGTGGAAGTATCCCAAACTCACAACTTTCCCCTCTTTCAAAAAGACCTTGACCACACTTCTGATACAATTAGTATACATTTCAAATGTGCATACCCCTAACAACAATGTCTCAACTGTACCGCCAAGAAATGTTAACAACTATCTGAAATAAACCAAAAAGTTAATAGACTTATAACATGTCCAAGGAAAAAACACAATATAATCCAAAATATATTTAGTTAGTCCCTTAATTATACTGGACCTCCTCTATTTAACTGTTTTTAGGATTGTAGTCATGATTACTCTGTTTGCACTTTACTTTTTATCTTATTGAACTGTAGAAAGTGATCATCAATTTAAATAGAGTAATGGGGTGGGTAGAATAATGATTATATACAAAACTCTAAAACTCTTAAGAATACCAGCATTCTTTGTGGATATTACACAATTTGATACAATTTGATATTTAAACTTTTTTGTATGAGGAACCCCATCCATTCTACTCCTGTAAAAATATTACTAGGTATAGAACAGTAAAATATGCTTTATTTTTAATAATAATTATTCTTATTAAAGATTACAATTAGAAAACAAAAAGTAACTACAAAACTTCAAATTTGCAGGTAAGAAAGCAGGTCAGTTATAGGTATTGTAATGATACAGCAGCATACATTAATTTATGAATGAATTGCACAATGGTCCATTTCTGTCAGAAGGAATGCCCACCAAATATACAGAAATTGTCACAATTCCAAAATGAAGTTACAAAATAAGCCTCACCTAAAATGTTGGTTTCCATACTATCCATTTTCTCTTTTTCATCTCCTGGATCTATAAATAAAAATAGTTTATTTTTACTTTAAATTTTAAAATTTAAAAAGAACTTAGTTCAGGGCCCCAGCAGCCAGGCCATCCATGCCCTGACACCTGTCTCGCCTTGTGGCCACAGCACCGGAGCCTTGCTCAGCCTCCTGCTCTGTTGTGGCCATGAGCAAGCAGCAAGCCCATATTGGCTCCTGCTGGACATGGCTGCCGGTGCTACCACAGCCCTGCAATTGTCAGGACATGGATGTAAGCGGGTACGGAGCAGCTCCAACCCCTCAACGTGCCTTGGTGGCACCACAAACAACCACACAGCATGGATGGGTAGCCGGCTGTGCAGGCTCTTAAGTAGTGCTTATTTTGTGGGTAGGGCTTATATTAACCAAACGTAAAAATCGCGCTAGGGCTTATTTTCAGCACAGGTTTTATTTTGTGGGAAACATGTATGGGTAAATGTAGATACACATTTTGTTTTGAGAACAAGAAACAGAAATTCATTTTTAATGTGTGACAGTGTGCTCAGAGTAAAAAAAAAATGGCAATAAAGCTTATGCTAATCTTAAAAGATGATTTCTTCAGGAAAAAGCTAAGAATTTATTCCTAGCATAAGTTTTCGGCCATCACTCCAAGTAGACTTAACTTTAAGCCAAGCGTAGATTAATTTTTATTTGCAACTGGATTTTCTGACATATTTTACTGTGGTCCATGAAGAACAACTCCAAATGAAAACCTGTCAACTTTGTTCCATTTGAAAAGTTCCAGAAATCTACTCTGGCACTAATTTTTGGACCAGACTCTAAGCAAACCTAAATCTGACACTAACTTTTGTTTCATTTTAATCGGAAATGTGATTTTCTCATGTTCTGAGGTTCACAAAAAAATCTGAAGTCAATGTTACTTTCCTAAAAATACTTCTAAGAAGATACCTTTTGATCATGCACCAAGAAGACCTAATCCTAACTATAACCCAAGATTCATTTTAATTGAAAACAGGATTTTCCCATGTATTTTACTGTGGTCCCGGAAGAACACTAGAGCATGTCAATGTCACTTTCCTTAGAAAATCTCAAAGAATCTTGTCTGAGCAGTAGTTTCCAACCATGACTCTAAGTAAACGCAACACTAACCCTCTCCCTGACCATAGATTAATTTTCAAAACTACTAGGATTTTCCCATGTATTTTCCTATGATCCACAAACAACTCAGGACATAAACCTGTCAACTATACTTTCCTTAAAAAACCGTGAGGAGTCTATCCCCATCATTACTTTTTGGCCATGACACCATGTAGACATAAACCTAACCATAACCGTAGATTCATATCCAATTAAAATTCACATTTTCCCATGTATTTTGTTGTTGTTGTTGTTGTTGATTTTTGTTCACTGCCCCGAGTCCTTCGGGAGAAGGGCGGTATACAAATTCAATAAATGAAATGAAATGTATTTTATTGTGATCTAAAATCAACTAGGAATGAAAAGCTATCAATTTTATTTCCTTCAAAAACCTCAAGGAATCCATCCCCAGCATTAATTTTGGACCTTGACCCCATATAAGCCTAACCCTAACCCTAGCCCAAACCCTAAATTCCTTTTAATTCATATGGGATTTTCCCATGTACTTTACTGTGGTCCACAATGAAAAGCTGTCAACTTTCCTTTCCTTCAAAAACCTTGAGGAATCTACTCCTAGCATTAGTTTTGGGACATGACATCAAGTAGACCTAACCCTAAACCTAAATCAGTGGTGGGATTCAAATATTTTTACTATCATTTCTGTGGGCGTGGCTATGCTGTCAGTCAATCAGAGGTGGTATTTGCCAGTGTTGGCCAATCAGAGGTGATATTTGCTGGTTCTCCAAACCAGTCAAAATTATTGCTGCCGGTTTTCCGCAACCTGTCGGAATTGGCTGAATACCACCTCTGGCCTAAATTCATTTTAATTCAAACGGGATTTTCCCATGTATTTTACTGTGGTCCACAAACCACTCACAACGAAAAGCTGTCAACTTAACTTTCCTTTCCTTCAAAAACGTGGAGGAATCTATTCCTAGCATTAGTTTTGGGACATGATACCAACCCTAACCCTAAATTCATTTTAATTCAAGTGGGATTTTCCCATGTATTTTACTGTGGTCCACAAACAAATCCGAATGAAAGGGTTAGGTCTACATGGTGTCATGGCTAAAAATGAATGGTGGGAATAGATTCCTGGAGGCGTTTGAAGGAAAGTTGACAGCTTTTCGTTTGGATTTCTTTGTGAGCCGCAGTAAAATACATGGGAAAATCGCTGATTAAACTGCATCTAGGATTAGGGTTAAGGTTATGTCTACCTTGCCCTGTTTCGGGAAGGTGAACCGTTCTCTCCCGCCCTGCCTCACCTCGCAGCGCCAGGCAAACGACGGCTATCAGGAGCGCCAGCAAGGCAACCACCGCAAGGCAACAGAGCACCGAACAGGTCCTGCTCGGCCACTTACTCCCCGCGGCTTCGGGACCCTGCAAAAAAAAGTCAATTCAAAGCCCTCCGTAAACTCCCCCTGACATCTCAACCGGCCCCCTTCACTTCTTCCGTAACTAACCGCAACAACTGCATGACGCGCCTCCATGGCAGTGGAATATTCGCTTTCTAGGGGGCAGAAAGTCGCGGGGAAAGCCTTCCGGAAGAGCCCTTGAATAAGTTCCCCACCAGGAAGGCGGCTACCGAACGGACTCGAACGGCAACGGCGGCGGCGGCAGCATTAGAAACGAAGACCCGCTTGGTTTTCCGAACGCCGCGCTCGCCTAGCCACGCCCACACCGTCTGAGCTCGGAACTCCCATGCTGCCCTGTTCCATTTAGGGAAACTCTGCGTACGCGCGTGGCTCGGACGCTACCTTCCCTTCGTCGCCACGTTCCTTTATTTTTTTTTCCCCGCCTTGTTTTACGCCCAGAAATGGTACCTCTTGGCTTCCGTAGCTCCGCCCATCAACCTCCGTCGCTCGGAGGGAGCTGCTTTCCCAGTGTCCTCTGCGGTGCGCGCGAGAGACTCTCTCTCTCTCTCTCTCTTTCTCTCCCCCTCCTCTCCTCCATTCCGGCTCTTACTCCCCCCCCTCCCCCGCGCAGACACACAGACACACTCACTCACACTCCGATCTTGGCTGCTCGCCCGCCTTCGTCGAGAGAAGAAGCAGAAGCCCCTCCCCCTCCAGGCGTGAGGTTTTGTTCTTTCCTCCTCCGGCCGCGTGCACGGGGATCCCACCTCGCAGACTTCCGACCAGTAACCCCCCGCACCCGCGTCCCCGGTCCGGTCTGCCTTCCCTTCTCTGTTCGGCTTCCGGCTAACGGTCTCCCCTCGGATCCCGGCGGAACTAAGCAGAGCCGGCTCGGCGGAGCCAGGCCTGCGCCGGGGGAAAGCGATGTCAGGTGGAGACTCGGCGGCCGCCGCGGCCTCTCCTCAGCCGTTGCCCTTCTCGCTGCCCAAACCTCCCCCGCTGATGCAGCTCAACCCCGGCGAAGGCGTGCGCCCTGTGGGAGCCCCCGGGCCGGAACAGTCGCCCAAAAGCGCCCGCATGGGAGGCCGGCCGGACTGGCCTGCTGGGAAGCCCGTCAGTCTTCTGGCACCTCTCCTTCCGCCGCGCGGGGAACCCGAACCGCTCCTTCCCTTCGGGCCGTCCTCTCGCCAGCCTCTCCGCGGGAGGCTCCTCGGCAGGGGCGGCGGTGGCGGCGGCGGCGGCGGCGGCGGTAACAGTGCGGGCAGCGGGAGCCTCCTCAACCCTGCGATGAGGCTGGGCGCCGGCGGGGGAGGAACCGGCGGTGGCGGCGGCATGGGCCGAGAGTCCGTAATGGTAGGTGGGCAAGCGATTTTTTGGAGCGAGGGAAAGTTGGGGTGGGAGGCGAAAGTTACGTGTTACGTTTTTGCTTCGGTTTCGGCTTCCGTCCCAAATTTCATAACCGTAAAGTAAAAAACAACAACTCCCTTTTGGCCTCATTTGAAGGTGAGGAAGGGCGTCTAGTTACCCTAAGTAGCCTGTGATGACTTTGAGGTAGTCTCCACTCCTGGCGCCTCTGCCTTGCCTGCAGTTTTCCCTCAGAGTGCATATAGGTGCACGTATTAAATAGTAACGGTACGCTGGCGGTCTTTGGGCACAGGTTTTTAGACTATTTGGCATCCAGCCGTCATGGGAGATTTAACTAATGCCTGAATGCTGGATGAACGTTGGACTTGATATCTATGGAGATTCTCTGACATCCAGGTCGGGGTTGTCCCAAAGGTGCTTTTTTTCTTTTTCTTTCTTTTTTCCTCTCAAGAGGCTTTCTGGTTTTCCTTTGAGGACGTTTTGCTTCTCATCCAAGAAGCTTCTACAGCTCTGAGGTGAAGAAGCTTCTTGGATGACAAGTGAAACGTGCAAAAGCACCTTGATAAATGGTCTGTCGGATTGGGGGTTTTCCCCCTGAACCTAGACAGGAATACTGGAAAGGCCTGTTAAGTGCATATTTTTCTACCATTCCGGAGAATGGCAAGACTTAATCTTTGCATGGTAGGGAATCAACAGGAATATGAATATGATATTATCATTTGAAAAATCTCTTGAACAGCGTTGTTGATTGTGTGCCATCACATTGGTTTTGACTTCTAGCAACCACATTGATGCCTTGATTGTCTATTCCTAACCTGGTCTTCCAGGTCTTAGTGAGTCCATCCACCTTGTTGTTGAACATCGTCTTTTTCCCTTTCCTTCTAACTTTCCCACCATTAGATCCTATCCCAGAGAGATAGGTCTTCAAATACGCTAGTTTTATAGTAATTTAATTATAAATAAGATTTGACAAATTGAAACTATTTGGCATAATTATTTGAAACACCAAGCCAAAATCCTGGCAGACTACATTTTAGGGTGAATTTATATTTATTTATAAATATTAGTTTATGTTTATTTGATTCATTTATTGATCCAAGCAATCCATTGACTTTCATTTTACTCTTTCACTGTTCACCTGCAACTCCTGATTTTTCCTCTGCATTGTAAATCACCAAAAACGACCCTGTAGTTTTTAATATTGCCTTAAAAGGCGACAGTAAGCCAAGAACCTTGATTTGAGTCATAAAACAAGCTAATCCATTTTATTTAGTGCTATAATTACAGGAGAAAAGTATGAGGTTTCAGTGGCAAGTCAACATTCGTTATTATTGTTCCATGTGAATGTTACCAATATACGTGAAGGATTTGCACAGTTGTAACTTCATGTTTCATAAATTGCCAAGTCTTATAACTATTTTCAAACAAAGTAGGTCAATGACAATATTGTTTACAGGAATATTTAATACACTTGTATTATTAATAGTGCTTAATTCCTAAGAAAGTTTATGCCACTTATACTCAAATCTACCTAATATACATGTTATTTCCTCTTTGAAGACTTGCTGTCCAAGTTTTTCCTGTTTAAGATTTGCTACCCAAAATATTTCTTTACAGAATTAAGAATATAATGGAGGTAAACTTTCCAGAGCAGATTATGAATATGCATATGTTAATGTGTTTTATTCTTTTTATAATCTAAAGATAGTTGGAAAAAATCAAGCCATTATTCTATCCCACTCCCAAAATATAATTAAAAAATTAAAATAGCAAAATTAAGTCTGCTTAACAAAAAGTATTTCCATTTGATTGCAGAACAAAGATGAGTGACTTGAAACACATTTCCTGTATGTGGCACTTGAAAAAGCCCACTTGCAGATTACCCTAATAGTGATTTGAGAAAATAATACAAGCAAAAGGTGTTTTAGGTTATCTTTAGTCATGATTATACATAAGGAGATAGCCAAATGCTATTGTTTAGGTCTAAAAGTCATATATCACTAACAAGCTAGGGCACATGATATAATTTATTTTTAGTAAAACCCATGTTTGCCTCAGTATTTGTACTGAACAGTCTTAGCTGAAGAATTCATACAGCTATATGTTTAATTCTGTACAACTAAAACTTAGGAAACGTACAGTTTTCATTTTTTTATTTCCATACTTTAACATTTACTGATTTAATGTATTTAAACCTATAAATTTAAATTCAAATCAGTTAAAGGTCTAATTGCTTTAGACCTGTCAGTGCAAATCTGGATGGCCATAAATAACTGGATGTTTTATTTAAATTGTTGATAGCTACCCAGTTCAGTGGACTCTGTTGGAGGCAATGGACTGCTGTATGAATATTTCAACTACCATTTTATCAGAAAACGGGATCAGATTTTACAGTTGAGATTTGCAGAAGAATGTTTTCTGACATTCTCACCTGGCAGAAAATATATTTGAAACTGGATCATTTGAAATCTGATGTGCAATGTTCCATCACAGAATGCCTTGTTCAAACACAGAATAGTAGTGTTTGAGTGCAAAATGAGCTGTCGTAACATTTTGCGTTTCAAAGTCAAAATAGATTGAAACATTTTGTGCATTCCTAATACTATATTATTATTTTTCTTGGAGACTTGTCATACGACAAATACAAATAGTAATTGCAATAATAAAATAGCAAGTTTTTAAACTGTTGTGAGTTGTAATATCCATAAAGGGGAAAAACATTTATATATTGACAATATTGGTGATATTGTAACAATTTAAAATACCTTGCTCTTTGAGAGTCCTAATTAACCAGGTTTGGAAGATAGCTTGTTTTTGTTTTGCTTATTTTCTTAAAATCCTGAACTGTGTTTTTCAGATGGGACATCCAGGCATGCCTCACTACCCACCCATGGGAATGCATCCTATGGGCCAAAGGCCCCCCAACATGCCTCCAGTATCTCATGGGATGATGCCTCAAATGATGCCTCCAATGGGAGGACCACAAATGGGACAGGTAAATGAGCTTCTGTGATTTTGTTTTTTATATACTACTTTAAAATGGAACAGTAGTGTAATTTCTATCTTTTAAAAACTCTCCATAGGTCATTAGGAATTAACATTGATTCATATCAGTACAGTCTTCTTAATCTCTTTTTCTCGTTATCCTGACTTAAATGATTTCAGAAGATTTTTTTTTTCTTAAACAGGTCAGTTACTTTTCTGCATAACATTTGGGATAGGAAAGTATGTTGGCCTTACATTCCTTACTATTTGGTTGAATCCTTACTTCTCTGCAATATATTTCTCCTTTATGTCAATAAAGTAGTTTAGCCTTTTCAGATCTGGGCTTTTATTTCCCCTTTTTGTAGTGGCCTTAGTTCTTTGTGTTCAGTGTGATATAGCAGAATTAAAAAAAAATACCCTTTGCTTACTACTCTAGATAGTATTCCCAGTACTATACTGTACATACTTAACACTAATTGAAACCTTGAATTTTAAAGTCACTCTTAGTATTAGTCCTGCACTAATGTAAAAAGCTTTCATCCTTTTTGATGAATAAAGGCCATTCTGTCCTCATATGGCATTAAAGATCGTGTAAGTCCTTCACATTCTGGACACTATCATAATTTTTAGGTGCATATAGTTAAAAGAAAGTTGAATGTTGAATAGGAAACATGAAAGGTAATTTGAGCAGTTCAGCTACTTATTACCCATTAATTGCAAAGCCCCTAATTATCAGCCTATTTAACATAGCCAATCAAGTTCCCTAGGCCATTGCTTTGAATTAAATTGTTGTTCTGCTCATATTACTGTTGTCTGGCATATTTTACTGCTTGGCCATCATGAGGAATTCATAGAATGCAAATGGGCGATCTTCCTGCACGTATTACTAGAAATGAACTCCAAGAAATGTAAGGCAGGCTGTATATGTATTTGGCACAGAATACAGAGAATTACATCTTTGATATGAGACTATTATCCCATTCACTTAAACAACCCAAGTACTTTCTTCAGGGAATATTATTTTTTCTGATGAAGGAAAAAAACCTAACAAATCTTTAGAAGCTCTTTTTTATCGCTTTTGGGGGCTACCGTGTTCCACTTATCCAGTTTATTTTATCATATTTCACGCAGTTTATTCTTATTTAAACAATGTTTTTTTTCCTATTGATATTGATATTTCCTTTCTCCAGGCACTGATTTATACATACCTTGAGTTGTGCATCAAGTGATATGTCATAAAATTAAGGATGTCTCCAAGCACTTAAACCAGGACTACCATTCAGAGACAATGGGTTATAAATCCATGTGTTGAGAGCCACCAACATAGTTGATAAACCCTGGAGCTCTGTGGCTTTCCTAAAACCTGGATTTGTCAAACATAAATGTTTTCTTTTATGGGGCTAGAATATAATTGGTGGCCTGTACTTTGAAAGTGTTTCTAAAACTATTTAGATGGAGATATTTAGGGAGCAACTCTTGGTTGGAACACCCTTATTTGGAAGCAGCAGTGGGGCAAGACTCCTTTCTTCTCCTGCTTCTACAGGATGGTGGGGAATGGGAGGGCCACTCCCATTCTTTCTTCTCTTCCTCACGCTTCCAAGAAAACCTTGTGGATTGAGGGTGGAGCAGTAGCCCTACCAAATACCTCTCCCTCCACACAAGATGGAAGGTAAGAGGGAGCAATAACCTGATGCTCCCTGAAGATACATGGGATTGGGGTTATTTGGCCAACCCTTCAGGGATTGTCATGACATATTTTGGGGGTTGATTTCCCTAGCACTATTTGTGGGATCTGCCAACAAAATTGGCTGAATACGGCCAATTAATTATGTGTTGCCATCCTCTTAGTCCCCAATGAGGACTGATGAAAATTTCACAAAACTTCTGCCTTTCTTTCAGAATTTTTTGTTCTGGTAAACGGCCATGTGCATACACAAGGAAACTAGTTCTATATGATAAATGCCCAAGCTGGCTTGCGTTAGACCCTTAATGTGTATTGTCTTGCGGCATCATTGTCAGAGTAAGAATTATCCCTCACTATATTTACACTGATTTAAGGAATAAGGAAAATGATAACGGTTTTAATTGGTTAAGGTAGTTTGCATCCTTGTTGCATGCCTTTCTCCGCTTTTTAACAGTTCATGTTTTTGAACCCTGCAGTCATAATTCTTAAACTTTATAGTTCTCTTCATCTTGGAACATCTTTGCAACATAACTCTTACTCCAGCCCTGTGAGACAAGTTCTTCAGGTATTATCCTCTGTTCATAGATGAGGTAAATGAGCCCTCAAGATTAATAGAGTTTACATAGGTCACAGGGAATTGGTTTGGGAATTAGAGGTTTTAGAGTTTTAAATGGATTGGGCCCAATTCCTTCAATGACTTGCAAGTAGTTGAATGTTTGGGGTTTTTAAAAATAAGACACAAGCATATGGGCCCATATTCTTTTGTATCTTTCTGCTATCCCTCCATACCAGTCTGCTTCTTTCTTCATGTTTTGTCTTGGGTTCCCTTTTGAAAGACGATCAAGAGTAGGTGAACAATAGTTTCCTTATTTGTTGGCCCTCAGCAATATCTTGCCTACTTTAATGCTTCTGATCATCTAGAGCTTTAGTACTATTTATTTGGAACATCATCAGACAATTGCTGGATTCCTTTATTAAATATATATACCCTTTTATAACTCTACTCCTTTGTTATGCCCCAATTTACTTGTTTGGGAACAGGGTTAAACTATATCCTCCCATCAACAAAAAAATAGTTACAGATGTAGCGTGACTAGTTGTAAACAAATACAATAATCATATTTTGATTGTAGATGCCTGGAATGATGCAGTCAGTGATGCCCGGAATGATGGCACCCCATATGTCTCATGGCCCCATGCAGCCAACAGGACCGGTAAATGTTCTGTTTACAGTTTTAAAGTATTTGCTCTCTGCTGTACTGATTTCTGTATCCTTTTCCTGTACCTTTGTACCAATATAGTTCAGTGTCTTTTTTATATTAGAACAATTCCTGAACTTGAGCCACTTCATCGCTAATTATTTTAAGTTTATATAATTAAAAAATGGTAATAGTTCAGAATTTTTTCCTAGAGTCAGAATATGATTATTTCATGTTTCATTAAAAGGTAGCCTGAGGTGTTTAATAGACTAAATATTTGAATTTAATTGTTTTATCATTTTTGTCAAGAAATGACTATTATAAATGCAAACTAATAATTTCATTTTCTTCATTTGTCACCTTTTGTTCTAGAGATGCTATAGACGAAAACTTTATTAACTCATAGGGTATGAATAACTTAATTTTGAATGAGATAGACCAGGGGTCTGCAAACTTAAACACTCAAAGAGCCATTTGGACCTGTTTCCCACAGAAAGGAAAACACCGGGAGCCAATAATTTAACAACCGGTATGACTGGGTGGGCGTGGCCAATTCACATCACTTATTCCCACC
>JANHFR010006459.1:283379-295145 GCA_032468015.1 Mimophis mahfalensis | reverse complement strand
GCAATCCCAGGGGAGCAGGGGGGTCAGAGATGGAATTGTTTGTCAATACAAGATACATTCATGAAAAAAAATGAAATTAATGTGCTTTTCTTAGTGAAAGTTGTTTAGAAAGATTTATCATAGAATCTTAGGAAATGTTCATGTGTATAGCTCTTAAGCAGAAGTTTAAAAAACAGTGCTATTTGCTCAGGTTTCTTTCACTTGTATATCTCTGATACAATCCAGTCTACTTTTTTCTTAAGATATTATTGAGTTGTCTTTTCCCCCCCTTTCATTCTCAGCTGGCTGCAGTTGTAACTATGACAACCTGGCAGACACAGCTGTGCTTTTATAGCAGTGTTATGCTTCCACTGAACCAACCATCTTCAATATGTGCAGTTCTGGTCTTATGCTTATATAGCAAGATTTGATAACCTATATGCCCAAGTAAAAGAACGTTTATTACTATTCTTATTCTTGATGTTTCTTTTTGTTAACTGGTCACAATAATCTGCTGTCACAGAAAGGTGTGTTATACTTCCATGGACTATTCCAATATTACAGTTATTTCATGGTTATTTCACAATAGGTATTTCACAGTTTTGTTGGTTATCACAAAACTGGACTTTCAATAATGAAACTGGTGTATATGTATTTTCAGTGTGTGTTGTTTTTAATAAACCAAGAATAAAAATTTAAAAACTCTTTTAAAAAATATGCCTTTGAAATTGGTCTTTATAAATCTTGAACAGGTAGTCCTCAACTTACAGTTGGTTGCTTAGTGACCATTTTGAATTAAGACAGACCCCTTCCCCAAAAAAGGTACTTACAACCATTTTCCAAAGTTATGGCTGCTTGTTGCTTCCTATGGCCATGTGACCATGATTTATTAAATTCTTGCTGAAAACAGATGTTTAATTTCAGTTTGTGGTGAAACTGCCTTATAACAAACAATGAGTTCACTGAACAGTGGGTTGTTCAGCAGTGTTTGCTGGGCAGCTGTAGCATTTTCTTTAAAACCAAACATTCACTTAATGAACACTACAAAACAGGTCATAAAATTGAGCCAGTTATGTGATAACCAGTTTTACAGTTTTCACATCTTATCACTTAATTGGCAGGCTGTATTATGATTGAAAGTCTTGGGCCATTTGTAGTCAAAAAGGGTAACACTGAGTAATATATAAACTGGACACACCATTTCAATCCATAACATTGATTCCTTCTGTAATATTTTATTTTCAAATGAACTTACCTTTATAGTTTCCACTGGAAAATATGGTTAGCAAAATTGTCTGGTGAAATCCTAAATAATGCTAAATTAAACACTTCTTAAACTTGTAGCTTCAACATAGATTTAAACTATGATTCATTGCACAGTATTGTATTTATAATTAAGACAACTGACTTCTCAAAATAGGATTACTCTGAATTTTCTAATATAATATACACTGGTAAAATGGCTAAGAAATATTTCCAAAATGACTTGTCCTTTAAGGATATAAATGTGGAATGAGTAGTTGATATGATGAATTTCAAAGAAAATATCCATCTTATTTTTTATTCCCGCATAAATCTGTAAATATTGTTATACAACTATAGGGCTTTACGTTTATTAAAGTAGACTGAAAAATATGGAGTGTCTGACCATAAATCTGTACACAACATGAAGTTTTATATCTCAGTAAATTAAATGATAACAGAAAGGCTGGTTTTTGTAGTCAAGGCAACATCAGACATGACTTGCTGAGACAGAAAAAACAAGCCGTTCTATCTTCATTTTGTAATCTGTTCTCTTTGAATGAAGATATTTTCACAGTGTGTACTCAGACAAAAGAATTATTTAAGCACTCTTTTCTCCTTCTTTTGTTCTTTGTAGATCCACCAGAAAGGAATTTGCCCTGAAGATTATTGACAAAGGAAAATGTTGTGGAAAGGTAAAGAAGAAATACTGAATTTCTGTATCATAATACCAGAATATTAAATTATTTTAAGTATTCACTTACCACTACTGTGGGAAAATATTTTCTTGGAACAGCATTTACAGCTTCTGGGTAAAATGTTCTTTATATAAAGCTATAACAGTGCATGTATATTCAAAAAAATATCCTTGGGGAAATTCTATAAAGATAGTCCAAATTGTAGATTATTGAACTGGATATTGAAAAAAAAAATAGTAATATTAACCAATTCCCCTAAATATTTAATTTTATATTAAAAAATTAAGGTGGTTATATATATATATATTTTAAAATCCTAGTACCAGAACAATTAGAGACTCGGTTGAATGTATAGAATAAGTTATAGGGGAAGGAAACTTTAAAATAAATATGCTGACTGGGCTTCTAACTGTTATAATTGTAGAAATTTCAGAAACGATCCAGTTTCAGAATACAATGATAAGAGTAATATTTGATTGTATTTTGTGTGAGTAGGATCCAACAGATTGCTGCTTTACTAGGTATTTTTTAAACAATAGAGAAAAAGTAAATGCTCTCTTTGCTAGAGAGGTTTTTGATGGTTCTGACTGTCTCTAGTTCTCTGTATCAGCCTATAATTTGTGAGCTGGATGATTACTTGGACTTATGATAATTAAGTTTGTAAAGTTCTGTACAAATTTTACTAGAAACTGTAGTGGGATCACCTTTGGCTTACTGTTCCAAAAGGGTTTGACTTAGCTGCAACAAAAGAGCAATGGGTTCTCCCAATGTCTTACCAGCCAATTCAAAGAAGGATATTCAGCAATAAATCGCTTAAATAGCTTTATGTATGTTCTGCCCACAAAACATGTCTCCCTCTTCACTTGTAGCAAAATTCCATTGAAAGTTTATTATCCAAACTCTTTTTCCTTTCAGTATAATGAAAGAGTACAAATGAATCCCAGTTGTATACAAAAATGATGCACTTACTACATATCACATGTTACAGTTTATTTCTGTTATTTCTTACGATAGCAATTGTTGTGACTTAAGTTATTTCAATCTAGCCTTTATTCCAACTTTAGTGTGAGTTCCACCCTTTCCCCATTAGGCCATTTACTGAGTTCCAACCTTATTGTCATTCATATATTGCATTTTTTCCCATTCAGCACATATTTCTTTGGAGCAGACATATGTTTGTTCCAGAAAGACTGTTGATGCTCTCATATAATGGTTAACAAAGGTGCGACTTGTTAAAGCAATGTGTGATGTACCACTTATTCACAGAATATTCACACTTAGCACATGGATTTCTAGTAACTAAAGCATTGGGGTAACAGTTAAGGAAATGCTCAGGTTTAAACATAAATCAACCTCTTATCTTTATGATGAATACAAAAACAGCATTGGACTTTTCAAATACAGTTATTGTTCCTTGCTCATAAACCATTCACATGTACTTCCCACAGTCTTCTTCACAAATGCATGAAGTGCATGGAAACAGAATGCTTGTATTGTGCTGAGGATCACAATTCAGATACTTTAAACAGCTATGGGAATGCACCTAGTTGGCTATTTGCAATTGAAAACACCAAAAAGATTACTGATCTCTTTTCAAACTAAATTAACTTTAATATATTTTGGAACTATCATTAGTAAAGGGGTTTCAAATTCCAGTTTATTGTTTTGTAAATAGATAGCCACGTGATCAGGTATTGAGATGAACACTGGAAAAGTCACTCTAGGTTGCTGCTTCTCACTTAATTCTTCAATTTATATTACCGGTAGTTTAAAAAAATATGCTTTCCCCTTCTTCTTTTCTAACAAAATATAGGAACACTTGATTGAAAATGAAGTGTCAATTCTACGCCGAGTGAAACATCCCAATATTATTATGTTAGTAGAGGAAATGGATACTGCGACTGAGCTATATTTGGTGATGGAATTGGTCAAGGTGAGGTTTTAGGTTTATTTTTTACCATTATTGCATAATAGATTGTTGAGCTTTTGAGAGATCTGACAATATTCCAAAATGTTATTGAACAGGAAATTTATGTAGCCATATATGAACATAACATGAATTTTCTGTTTCACACTCTATGATTGTTCATAGCTGGAGACTGAATATTGTCCAAAACCAAAACTGCTTGTAAAATCGGGCATAAAATCGGGCATATGTGACAGTACAATGTTTTGCTTTTACACAGTAACTTCTTGATGTTCTATCCACATATACAAAATACTGCAGGAATAAATTCTGATTAGAAAACGAATATCAGGCTCAACATGAAACCTCATAGCTTTTTCTTGAATTTTTGTATTTTAATATTAAGTTGCCATATTTCTTGACATGTGTAGCAGAAGTTGTTGCCTTATATTCTAAAAATCTCATTTTGTCCATATATTTTCATATATTAAAATAGATAGTTCTCAAGTAATCATTCTATACTTAAGAATTCTTGCATTCTGCTTATATATGGTGAGAAATTCTGAGAATTGAAATCCATATACTATATCTGGGAGGTACCCAGATTGATAAAAGTAATTATAAACCTAACTTTAACTTTTAAAACTATTTTATAGCCAATTCGTCCTTGTTACATATGTGCAGTATCATAATGGGTTGTTGAATGTTTTAGACATTAAAAGAACTACTAAAGTTGTAAAAATGAAGCAAATTTGGGCCAATTCAGTGTACAGATTAACATCATAACATAAAGTATTATTATAATGCCATAACTTCCACCATCTTGTCCACCTGCTCTGATAGGACCATAATCAATTGAACACCATTACCATCAACTCCCAACCATCTCTCTAATTAATTAACCATCACTCAGTTATTCTTTGCAAACCTCTCATCTCCCCGCACCCAGAAGCAAGCATGGATCAAACTTCCAGTTCCCTCTCTGGAAGACAGGTGGGGCTGTGTACAAAGGTCCAGTCTGTCAGAGGCAGAACTAAGATCTCTAAGATCTCTCTGGGTCCATAGCCTTAGCTTCCCCATGTACTGGTAAATCCACAAGATGTAACCTATGTGCCATCTGAAATGATTCTTTGGTTCTGTTTGGAGTGAAAGGGAGTAATAAACAATAATCAGCTATGTGAACTAATCTCAGTCGTTTCTATGAGACTAAGATATGTCCATAGCTTTTTATTGATATTGGTTTTTTGTCTACATCATTCCATATGGAACTGTCAATACATATATTATCTCTAAATAAACTCTTAATGTAACTGTAACTCTTAAATTAAGCTAAGTCACTGATCTAAAAATTAATAATATAAATTGCTTCACTTTGTCATTTCCGTTCAACAATGACATAACTTACAGTTTTGTTTGTAAATTCTTTGATTTTCGTCTGCATTTTTATTTACAGGGAGGAGATCTTTTTGATGCTATCACATCTTCAACAAAGTACACAGAACGTGATGGAAGTGCAATGGTCTACAATCTAGCCAGTGCACTGAAATATCTTCACGGTCTCAGTATTGTCCACAGAGACATCAAACCCGAGAATCTTCTGGTACATTTCTTGTTTTCTGTATATTATTTTAAGAAGGCATGCAAGCAGCATTTTTTTTACAGTTAGACTATGAGCATAGCCCAGTCATTCTCATAGAACATCTTATATCAATGAAAATATTGCCCCTGCTGTTAGCAATAGCAATCATAATAGAAGTTTTAGATGCATAAAAGGTGATGCCAACTCAAAAAAATTATTTTGATTTTATAGCACATATGAATATATTTTAAAGATAATTTATATTAAGAACTATTGTGTTGAATTTTTAATATTTTTAATCCTCTAAGCCAGTGGTTCTCAACCTTCCTAATGCCGCGACCCTTTAATACAGTTCCTTATGTTGTGGTGACCCCCACCCATAAAATTATTTTCAAATACACCTGTATTTGTATTGAAATATGTGTTTTCCTATGGTCTTAGGCAACCCCTGTGAAATGGTCATTTGGCCCCCAAAGGGGTCCCGACCCACAGGTTGGGAACCACTGCTCTAAGCAAAAACAGCATCTGTTTTTGCTTATATTTGATTTCACACTAAATTATAAAATGAGCTTGAAAGTTTATATTCTGTTGTACTTGATATCAATGTTACTTTGAAGCAGATAGGATCACAGGTGCCATTATGACCCAGGCTACAATTTGTTCTTGCTTGTTAGAAATTTAATATAATGAAATAATTTCTATAGGGGCTAGTCTGTTACAACAAAAATAGCCAAAAGACCTTGTCAACTTACACACTGACAAGGGTATTATATTACGTAGTATCTGAAGAGATAGTAAAAAAGCAGATCAGAGTTAAATGAATGCAGAAAAAACAGACACTAACTTGACAAATGCTATTCTCTAATGCAGTGTTTCTCAACCTTGGCAGTTTGAAGATGTTTGGACTTCAACTCCCAGTCCACGCATCTTCAAACTGCCAAGGTTGAGAAACAGTGCTCTAATGTTTATTAGTCAGAACAGGCTTTCTTGAACTGGTGGGCTGTTTAGCACACACTTGTATCAATAAACTGAACTTTGCTTCAAGGCACAGAGCAAAAAAAGTAGAATTACATTAGAATAATTACTAAAGGCTTGTAACACATTTACAAAACCAAAATTTCAATGTTTTTGGCTAATACTGATGGACAAGGAAAAATCATCAGACATTCCCTTTTCATATGGAGCACATACATTTCGCCAAAAGTTCAACATTTTTAAGTGGGGAAGTGTTGTGTTGCTTTTATGTATTTATATCCCGGGTCAAATAACAAATAACTCAGCGAACGTATCTCTAATGGGGGGATTTTCTCTACAACAGTCACCCCATAGTGTAGAGGAGACAGAGAGAAGGTGATTGGCCCAACATCCCCAGCTGGCTTTCATAACTAAGGCAGAATCTGAACTCACAGTTTCCTGTTTTCTAGCTTGGGGTCTTAATCATTTGACCAAACTGGTTCTAATTCATTGTGCTACCTACTGTCATCTGGTACCTTTCTGAATATCAAAAAAGCAACATTAAAAATGAAAATGCATAGAATGATGGGGGTCCATTTTAAAAGGTCATGCTGATACCAGATGTATTCCTCCAAAACTTGAGTAAAGAGTGATTTAAAAGAAGTGATGCTGTAAAAAAAAATTGTTCTGCCTTCAGGTACTTTGGAAAATAGGTTGATCCCACTCTTCCTTGTGGCAGCCACTCAAAATATTGGACTGCTGCTATCATTTCATCCCTAGTCATTTTCATTAAACTAGACATACCCAATTCCTGCAACCATTCTTCATATGTTTTAGCCTCCAGACCCCCAATCATCTTTGTTGCTCTTCTCTGTGCTTTTTCTAGAGTCTCAACATCTTTTTTACATTGTGGTGACCAAAACTGGATGCAATATTCCGAGTATGGTCTTACCCAGGAATTATAAAGGGATATTAGCGCTTCACGTGATCTTGATTCTGTCCTTCTGTTAATGCAGTGTAGGACTGTGTTAGCTTTTTTGGCACCTGCAGCACACTGCTGGCTCATATTTCAGCCATTGTCCACTAGGACTCCAAGATCCTTCTCACAATAGTTACTATTGAGACAGATACCACCTATTCAGTGGTGGGATTTAAATTTTTTTACTGCTGGTTCTGTGGGCATGGCTTAGTGGGCATGGCTATGTTGTCGGCCAATCAGAGGTGGCATTTGCCTGTGTCAGCCAATCAGGGGTGGTTCTCCAAATCAGTCAAAATTATCACTACCAGTTCTCCGGAACCGGCTGAATACCACCTCTGCACCTATTATATACCTGTACATTTTTCATGCCTGGACTCCCTTGATTAGTTTACAGTTTAGTTTACAGTAAATGCATGAATATGTTCAAGTACGCCTCTTGATAGCAGTACAGAAGTGGTTTGCTACTGTCTGTCCCCGAGGTGTATGTGTATGTGAGCGAGAGAGGGCAGTGGGAGAAGGATAGGTAAGTTGAACAAGGTTACCTATTCAGAAAGGGCTTGTCTGTGTGATGCAGGAGTCCATTGGGTTCTTGACACACAGACTGCTCTGCTGGAATTTTTACAGAGATCTTAGAAATTCACTATAGAATCCACTCCTCGACTCTTTGGTTAATGTCCTGATAAATTGTATGTTCGATATCTTCTGTTAGGTAAATAATATATGCGGTGGCTACATTCATGTTTTTAGCATGGAACCCTTGTGGGTAAACTATCTCTAAGTGTAGTCTTAAATAGGCTGGCTGCACAGCCATAATGCCATATCATCATAATTATTAATACTATAAGCACTTATAGCTATTATGTGTATTGGATTGGATTGTGACTGTAAATATGTTTTGATTTAACTGAAATATTAGATCAGAAAAGGACAGGTTTTTATTTTTGTATCATGATTAAGCCCCTTAGTTTTCATTATTATATGTTATTATAAAGCTCAAGATAAGCCCTGAATATCTTTTATTAGTCTAAATGCAAAATCAAGTTTATCAAGATACTAATTAATATGCTATGTTACATAAACTCTTGATACAAATTATATTCCATTGTATAGTTATCATATAGATTTTAGTGTTAATGAATTTTTTTATTGTTTTACATAATTTTTTATGCTAGTCAATAACCATGATAAAGATTTTCATTTGATTTGATCCTATTTAATCCTCTTTTTTGTTGTTGTTTTTTTGTCTCTCTTTCTCTGTGTGTTTGTGTTTGTGTTGTTTTACATGAACTAAAATCAGCTATGTGCTGCCATCTGCTGGATTTATAGAACTGCTACATTTCAATTACTATGTGGAAACATATAGGTTGATGGGCACGATGGATAATGAAACAAAAGGATAATTAATCCGATCAATATTTATTGTGGTTTATGATCAATTAATCTTTTAAAAGCTAAAACTGAAAAAAGGATTTGCCTACAAAGCTATCATTGATCTTTTTCCCTAATTTATATTGGAAAAAGTAATATAGTAAAAATTTATATTGGAAAAAGTATGTGTCTGTGTGTGTGTTTGTGTATGTGTTTAACATTAATATTGCTTTCAGGCTAATATTTAGAAAGCATTATATAAACAAAAAAGGGAGAAGCATTCATTAAACCCTGGTAAAGTAAATAGCTTTAGGAAGTAATTCACCTCCTTGATTTAGTTGGTATAATTTAGATAAAATATAATTAGAATTTCTGTTACCGTAGCCTGTGATAGTGTCACTTGGATTCCTTGTGCCTCAAATATTGCACTAAACTGTTGTGTTATCCCAGTTATAGATATTAGAAATTGCTGGGTTTTAGCTCAACTACTTAAACTAGTGTAATAAATAGAATCTATGTTGCCTCAGAAGAGAGTGGACAACTATTTGTCAGCCTATTTCTAAATAGTTCTAGTTTAATGTAGGCTTAATATCCTAGATTGCCTAATCATGTTACTATATATTATTCCTATCAAATTATGCAATGTGATCTGGATTTTTTTTCCCCCTCACAGGTCTGTGAATATCCTGATGGGACAAAATCCTTGAAGCTAGGAGACTTTGGATTAGCCACCGTAGTTGAAGGACCTCTTTATACAGTCTGTGGCACACCAACCTATGTGGCTCCAGAAATCATTGCATAAACAGGGTGAAAATTCATTTTAAAACAGGGTTTTGGTGTTCTTAGTCCACAAATAATATTAATGTTATTTTTTAAAAAACTAAATGTGCTCTGTTACTAGCTTTCTGAACAGGTATTGTTAATATTTTATATTTATTCAAAAAACTTGTCTAAAAGCTTGTTGTAAACTGCAGCTAATCAAATTTTGTAAATCAGAGGTTTGTTAGGTATAATTTTAAATTTGCAGCTTAGTTACTGAAGAGAACTTTTTCAGTTTCTGATAGATACAAGTAGAAAGTGCAAAGATCAAATATATCCACAAGTCTTAAAGTTGCCAAGATTGGAGACTCCTGCATTACAGTATATGTATATTTGAAGGACCCCTTTTCCTGGTAACATCTATGCATCTCATCAGGTCATGCGAAAGAGGCATGTTGTTGTTAGTCACGAAGTCGTGTCCAACCCATCACGACCCCATGGACAATGTTCCTCCAGGCATTCCTCTCCTCTACCATCCTGCAGAGTCCATTTAAGCTCATGTCAAATGCTTCAATGACTCCATCCAGCCACCTCATTCTCTGTCATCGCTTTCTTCTTTTGCCCTCAGTCTCTCCCAGCATTAGGCTCTTCTCCAGTGAGTCCTTCCTTCTCATGAGGTGGCCAAAGTAGTTTCATCTTCAGGATCTGGCCTTCTAAAGAGGAGTCAGGGTTGATCTCCTCTTAGGACTGACTGGTTTGATCACCTTGCAGTCCAAGGGACTCACAGGAGTCTTCTCCATCACCATAGTTCAAAGGTCACAATTTTTTGATGCCCAGCCTTCCTTATGGTCCAACTTTCAAGCCATACATTGCAACTGGGAAAACCATAGCCTTGACTATAAGCACTTTTGTTGGCAGGGTAATGCCTCTGATTTTTTGTATGCTGTTTAGATTTGCCATAGCTTTCCAACCCAGGAGCAAGTATGTTTTAATTTCTTGACTGCAGTCCCCATCTGCGGTGATCTTGGAGACCAGAAGAATAAAATCCGTCACTACCTCCATTTCTTCCCCATCTATTTGCCGGGAATTGAGAGAGGTGGATGCCATGATCTTAGTTTTCTTAATGTTGAGTTTCAAGCCAACTTTTGCACTCTCTTCTTTCACCCGCATCAAGAGGCTCTTTAGTTCTTTTTCACTTTCTGCCATTAGAGTGGTATCATCTGCATATCTAAGGTTGTTATTTCTTCCTGTAATCTTAATTCCAATTTGTGATTCATCTAGCTCTGCCTTTCTCTTGATGTGCTCTGCATGTAATAGGCAAGGCGACAGTACACAGCCTGGCCGAACTCCTTTCTCAATTTTGAACCAATCAGTGATTCGGTGTCCAGTTCTCACTGCTGCTTCCTGACCCGTCTATAGGTTTCTCAAGAGATATCTCATTAAGAACTTGCCACAGTTTTTAGTGCTCCACACAATCAAAGGTTTTAGCATAGTCAATGGTCCAGTTTTTCTGGACCTCCCTAGTTTTTTCCATGATCCAGCATACGTTGGCAATTTGATCTTTAGTTCCTCTGCCTCTTGGAAATCCTGCCTGTATTTCGGGTAGTTCTTGGTCCACATACTGCTGGAGCCTAGCTTGTAGGATTTTGAGCATAACTTTGCTAGCATGTGAAATGAGTGCGATGTTACAGTAGTTTGAACATTCTTTGGCATTGGCCTTCTTTGGAATTGGAATCTGCATTCAGCAACATGAACATTGGTGACGGACTGAGGAATCAATCATCCATCAGGTTCCTTGGATGCTTGTTCTCGAAGCCCAGGGGGCCTACCGGGGTGAGAGGGCAGTTGGATATCCACTCTCCCCCCCTGCTGCTGTGAGGGAGCATCCGGGTTCTGGTTTCGGCCTCCAGGTTACGCCGTGCACTGTGAGAGGGTGTTCGGCGTTTCTCTGGGAGCTAGGCCTGGATGGCAACGGGCTGGACATTAAACCGGACTGGACTTTTGAGATCAAGATTGAATATTCCTCCACTGATATTCCGCCAGATATGGCTCTGGCCCTGCTGGACTTATGCAACTTTCGACCATGCTCCGCTACTCGATTGCGGATCTGTTTGCCCTCAGGGGTTCTCCCCTCTCCTGGGTGCATCCCGCCTTATCCCTTGATGATGGGCCCCTCCAGCTTTTGGTGGGCGGGGTCTCAGAAAGGAAGTCGGGTGAGGGTAGGTGTCCCTGGATTGGCTGTAGGAGGAGGCCCCTACTATGTTTTTTATTGGGTTATTTTAAGGGGTTAGGGAGGAAGGGT
>JANHFR010006459.1:68425-92153 GCA_032468015.1 Mimophis mahfalensis | reverse complement strand
TGTAAAATGCCACTTGCGGGGGGCAAGAGCCCTAATGAGCAGGCATATGCATGGAATGAGGGCTGTTGCTAAAACACCTTGTAAGCCGCCCTGAGTCTTCGGAGAAGGGCGGGATATAAATGGGATTAAAATAAAATAAAATAAATAAATAAATAAATAAATAAATAAATAAATAAATAAATAAAGGCAGCTGGGTGACTTTGAGCCAATCAGTCCCTCCTAGGAAGGAAGGAAGGGCAAAGTACTCCTGAAAAACTTTCCCCCAAAACTGCAGGGACTTGTCCAGGCACACTAACCAACACAACTGAACAGAAGACAATAAAACAGAAGTTAATAAAAGAAGAAGTTAGTAAAAATTATAATCATTCTTGATATCTTGAACTTGTTGGACCATTTGACAGCATCCACTTCCACTTATTTCAGTCAGCAAATTATAGGTCAGATATTGTGAAGTCAATTGACTGAAACATCTATCAAGGTTGCAAATTTTTTAGATGCAGTAATGGCCATCAGAAGATCTCAGTATCACACAAGCATCTTCTGTATGAAAAGGGTATCTGATTGTATCTACCATATATAATTGCAGACGGATCAGCTTTGGAATATTCTGTAAGACCAATGGTATTTGGGATAGAATAACTGGTGTTAATATGGAGGCAAGAACTGTACAAATTGGTTTAGGAGAATGAATTCAAAGGCTTCAGCTTCAATCTTCCCTTGGAAAGATGAGTCAGGGAGAAATGAGAGAGATGAGAGATGTGGATAAACTATTGGATGGTATCAGAAGGCAGTGAGATACAGGAGAATCAAGAAGGTCTTTTTTAATCAAGAAGGTCCATTAAGACACAAGGCCCGCGGGCTGGTTCTAGCCTGTGATGTGGCTGGATCCAGCCCACAGGGCCATCCTGGAAAATTTAAGAGGCTGGCCCACATGGCTTTGACCTGGTCTACCCAATGCAAAGAAGAAACATTGGACCAGCGTGGCTTTGGCCCGGTCTACCCAGTGTGAAGGGAAAACCTGCCAGCAGCTTGGGGAGAGGTGTCAAGCTGGTCATGCCCACCATTTAGCCATGCCAACCATCAGCCATGTATGACTGTCCCCCTGAGGTCAGCCACATCCCTCAATGAAATTGAGTTTGATGTTCCTGCTCTATGATGAAGTAACTCTTTCTTTATTTTATCATGTAGCCAGACTGTTGTTTTTTTTAATCCCATTTATATCCCGCCCTTCTCCGAAGACTCAGGGCGGCTTACAATGTGCTCAGCAACAGCCCTCATTCCATGCATATGCCTGCCCATTAGGACTCTCGCCCCCCTCCCAAGCGGCATTTTACAAAGTCAGCTTATTGCCCCCAACAATCTGGGTCCTCCTGCCATCATTTCTTTTATTAAAAAATGATATATATTTTGTTTGCCATAATAATTCTTACTAGTAATTTATAGACTATAAATCTGATCTCTGATATATGTACATTGGTTATGAAGGATTGCAGTTTACTTGCTTTCTTTTCTTTTAAATTATTTCATAATTTTGAGCAATTTTGGTTGTTTAGCTAATAAATCAGCATATATAAACAGAATACATTCAACACCACCTCAATAGTCAAACGTATACCAAACTTAACTTTGCCTTCAAACAAATTAAGTGAAAAATCATTATTTAACTAAACAGATGGACAGACTTTTTCTAACAGCTTACTATTACATTTTTAAAATCATTGGCTTTGAGTAACTAACTCAAACACAAAAAAGTTCACTTTCATGAAACAAGTTATTTCCCGCCCATACTTTTGAAGCCCACTGATGCCAAGAAATTCCAGTTCTGGGATTAAGGTATGGAATATGATGAAGAAGAATACAGAAGTTCTAGGAAATTATCTTTTCTTTAACAAAAAGCAACTCTGGTTTCAAGCCACAATATTTGCAATTTAACAGCACATACCAAGGTTCTAATTTGTGCTCCACAGAATTAAAACCACAGGTCATAATCAGCAGATTTGAAAACATAAATGTTTATGTGATTAAAACATGAGATTACACAGCTATTCTTTTAGATTATACCATATGCTTTCTATAGAACAGGCTATCCAGCTGACATAATCATGTTGCTGGCCAATCATTTCCGTTATCTGACAGTTTTGTTTGAAAGTTTTACTGGCAATACTCTGAAACTGTTTTATATATAAATGGGAGAGGAAGGAGAAGGGGAGACAGGGGGGAGGAGGAGAGGGAGAGAAAGAGAATAAACTTTTGGAAGTACAACTGAAGTACACTAATAATTGCATTCTTTGAACACTTATATCTTAGTCTGCAAGTTAGCTCAAGAGAGTAAAGTGGCGACTCGCTGATTTGTAAGCCAGAATGGTCTCTGATTGACAGCTCTTTCACCTGCTGACATAATTGTGGAAATTAATTCTGGCAGTTAAGATAGAAAAATAGTGACAGATGAGCACATGACTGACATCTGGTGGGAAGTGGGGTTAAGTTGCTCATATGGGATTCTGCCCATGGAGCTGCTGAACAAAGCTCATTCCAGAGTGAACTTGTGGACTCCTGAGCTTACTGCCTATAAAATTAGCTTTTAAAAGCTTTAATACAATTACCAATATCATATTATAAAATAATTAAGAAATAAAGAGGAAGTCATGAAATATCATTTCCTTACAAGAAAAATGGGGATTTTTGTCTCTTTGTTATATTTTCATTCATTTTCATTCATTAATTCATTTAGTATATGCATTTGTTTATAATAGTCAGCCTTGATATTTAGTATTTGTCATATCATCTTGTTTGTATTTTTATTGCTATTCAGGGAAGAACAAGTGATTTTGCTCCACATTTAATTTTGTTAATATCAACTACTTTTTTGAGGCATCAGTGTTGCTAAGCATTCTAAAACAGTGAGGAAGAACTTGAACATTAGATTATTTCCTAGTTGTTAACATTTCATAATTATAATTTAAAAGCAATTAATAGGGCAACTATTCTGTAAAATGAAAAATATTAGATTGCACCACCAAAACAAACAAATTTTATTGTTGTTTTGTCCTGTGACAAAATTGAAATTTATATTACTTAATATAAATTTTCTGCATTTTAAAGTTTTATTTATACTGTTTCTTTTCACAATAGTTGCAATGAGTTCCATCTCCCGTTGAAGCACTGACCAGACTCTGATCAGCTTAATTCAGCTAATAGCTTCCTCATGTATCTTCATTTGCTTTTAATCTGCATATTCCACTTTTTATGCTTCCCCCCTATTCATTTTTGGTTATTGTTCAATTCATTTTCTTCCTTTAACTTCTGTGTCTATGATTTAAACTATGTTTAAGGGAATATTGACCTTCTTGATTCTCTTGTATCTCACTGTCTTCTGATAACCACCCAATATTTTATCCTCATCTCTCATCTCTCTCTCATTTCTCCCTGACTCCTTTCCAAGGGAAGATTGAAGCTCAAGGCTTTGAATTCATTTTCATAAACCTATTTGTACAGTTCTTGCCAACAAAAGTGCATCTAGTCAAGGCGATGGTTTTCCCAGTTGCAATGTATGGCTGTGAAAGTTGGACCATTAGAAAGGTTGAACATCAAAGAATTGAGGCCTTTGAACTATGGTGCTGGAAGGCTCCTGCGAGTCTGTTGCACTGCAAGGCGATCGATCAAACTGGTCAGTCCTAGAGGAGATCAACCTTGACTGCTCTTTAGAAGGTCAAATCCTGAAAATGAAACTTAAATACTTTGGCCACCCAAATGAGAAGAAAGGACTCACTGAAGAAGATCCTAATGCTTGGAAAAATTGAGGGCAAAAGAAGAAGGGGACGACAGAGAATGAGGTGGCTGGACGGAATCATTGAAGCAGTCGGTGTGAGCTTAAATGGACTCCGGGGGATGGTAGAGGACAGGAAGGCCTGGAGGAACATTGTACAGGGGGTCGCGAGGGGTTGGACACGACTTGGCAACTAACAACAACAGTTCTTGCCTCCATATTACACCAGTTATCTGATCCCAAATATCATTGGGCTTTCTCTACAGCAGGTGTTGGCAACCCGCGGCTCTAGAGCTGCATGCAGCTCCTTGGGCCCTCTGCTGTGGCTCCCTGTCCCATCACTGGCTGGCCTTGCCCCTTGTCCTCTCCTCCCTGCCACTCCCCGCCTGGCCTGAGAAGGTAAGGGTGATGGTGGGGAATGGAGAAGCAGCAAGGGCTGATTCTTTGGTGCCTCACTCTTGCTGGAGCTTCTTGTTGGTGCTGGGCATGCCTCGGTCACTTGGGGAGATGCGCAACCTGCTCTCCACCCTGAGGCACTGGCCTGCCTGGCTGCAACCAATGCCAGCCTAGCTAACATGAGAGCTGGTGAGGTAGGAAGGGGATCCAAGAGGAGATGATGATTGAAAGGGGGATGGGCCCACAGATTCCAGAAACTTTGGGCAGAATGCAAATGCAGCTTATCAGCAAAAATATAATCTGGTAAGTCAAGAGCTGTATTTTAAATTTCCTCTGCCGCCCCCCTAAATGTTAATTGTTTTTAAACATAATGCTTGACATTGACTTTGTTCCCCTATCATGTTTCTGAATTTCTACATTAAATTGTGGGATTAAGTTGTTTCAAGTTCATACTTGCAATTCATTTTATATACAGTGGCCTTGAGAACTGCCCAGAAATTTCAATTGGTTTAAATCCTGCTATTCATTCTTTTGAACAATATAGAAATTACAATAATTTATAGCTCTTAAATTGGTTCAAATCAAAATTTTCATAAAATTCCTAGATTCACAATATTTCAATTAATATCCCTTTATACTTTGCCAAATATGTTATCATGCTGGTACCTTTTAGGACGACCTTCTCAATAATTGCTCCAAAAGATCAAATGGGGTCACAATAGGAGGATCATTTTAACCTATCATTTTCTGCATAGTTATTTCAACATTTTTTAAAAATAATCTGCTATGGATTGTTTCTTTATGATCCTATTCTTTTTTCCTGCTTTTCTGGACATAAGTTGTAATGCTTAGTTTTACAAAACTGTTTTTCAGTTAAAAAACATTACATATTAAGATTTCATACTAATAAACTTGTTTATAATGTTAATAAATTTACTTGTAAGCTGTTCTAGCATATCATCATACTACTCTTTAATAAAGTTGAAACTTTTATGTCTTTGGGTTTTCTGTAAATTCTTTTAAATATACCCTCAAAATTGAAGACTCAAAATATGGTTCTTTTGTTTTTATTCATCCATGAAAACAATATGTTTCCTAAGAAACACATGGGTGAGATTATACCCAGTAAAGTCTTTTTATAAGCCATGTGAAAAGGCCTTTTAAAATGGAAGATAAGATATCCAGTGTAAATAATTTATTACAGTTGTTTGTGAGCAATATTTCTACAATGAGGATTAATTAAAATGTATCTGTTCACAAAAGATACATTTTATGTAAGTGCTTTATTTTAATGATAAGAGCAATTTCAACACCTGAGTTTAAAACAGGTCCAATGGAAAGCAAGCTTCATTCAAGACATAAATAAAGCCTTTTACAAATACCAATTTGGAACTTCACTCTTTGAAAAATCTCCTATAGTCCTTTTTCAGAGGCAAGTTAATGTGTGTTTGGGAAGGGCAATTAAATTGTCAGAATTTTTTTTAAAAATGTTTTTAAGTAGAAAGTAGCCCAGAGAATAGTCATTGCACTGATATTGATTGTCTGAACAGAGAACATTAGTCTTAAGGTATTTACTCTGCCACCTCTACACCAGAGGCTCTCCCTCAAACCAAGTCAATTCCTTGGAGAGACGGCTACTGAAATACATAAATGGGGCTGAAGAGGGACGTGATTTTTGCTCTCTGGCCTTAGTATATTATGTCTGATTGTTTCTGGACCTCTTCCACTTCTTCCCACAACAATATTTAATAAACTTCCTTCCTGAAGGGAGGAACAATAGGAATAGTCCTGTTCTGACTTATCAAATCTTCTATGGTACAGGCTTGCAATTACAACTTATTTTTCCCTTCTATCTTTAAAAAAAAAAACACCAATAAACAAACTGAACATCTAGAAGACAACAGAAATTAACAAACATTACAATGGTTGTGAAAAATACACTTACGAATATAATGAAGAGAATATTTCTTCCAGAAATCATATATAAACTATATATACAATCTACAATTAGCCAGAGCTGATGCATTTAGAATTAAACCAATAACCTGCACTGTAGAAAATGAGTCTCAGTTGGCCTGAATCTAATTACTTTGACCAAAAGGAATTGTAGAAGATTGTAGACCTTAAAATAGACTATTCTGCAATTAAAGAAACCATAGACAGAACAATAATTTCATTGAGAACTTGTAACATACTGAAGGGTAAAAAGAGATTTGATGCTTCTTACAAAATTCTAATTCAGGTAGAACCTTATTAACTATACATTTAGATTAATCTACGGTAGCCTTTACCTTGGTTTACTTTTTTATAGTGTCTCGCCTCTGCCTTGCCATTCAAAGGCCAAATATACCTGTCATCCTGATGTTAATGTATGCTTACTTACTAGCTCAAATACAATTTACAAAGACTGTATATGTTCATTTCCGTTTCCTTTCTATTTCTTGTTTAGTTTTGCTACCTAAGCTATTTTCATTTTTAAGCATTAGACTGAATTAAGACTATACACTGCTCCAATACCAAAAGCAAAAAAAAAGTGATTCAAGCATGTGAAGGGTCTAAGCAGAATATCTGTCCATAATTCAGCTGTGCCTTTTGCCAGTTATGGAATTGTAGTAGGCAGCCACACAATCCTAAGAAAAGGTGCATTTGATTTAAGGAATCGGAGGCAGCTGTTTCATTGGAATCTCTGCACGCTCCAAAGCACCTTTTTCTCTTTGAACATGAAGCAATCCACAGCCTTAATTTGTATTATAGAAGGAAGAAAGCTCTTGAACAGCACAGTAATGGAAACAGCTGAAAAAACATATTTGTGCACTATCACCTGGTATCTGTTCAATTGTGGATATAGCACACAGAAATTGTTTTGTGAATTTTAAGGCACTTTTTACTTTGAGGAAGTATGTGATGCTTTAGTATTTGAGTATATATGTGTGTGCTAAATATAGGGACAGACAGGTTTAACTTTAAAAAAAGGTTAGAATATTTTATCAATTAATCCGTGAAGATATTTTACAAACCTAACCTATCTAAAAACTATACAATAATTGTTATTTATTCCATCAAGTATTGCCTGCCATACCAAGTCAAACCATCTTAGAAATTATGCCTTTTCTGCATTAATGTCTTTTGTGGCATAAGCGCATACAATCTAGAAACAATAGACTCATGCCTTGATTGCATACACATTAATTCAGTAAATCAGGTTTGCTACATTCTACTTGCAAGTACAGGACTGACGTAGAATCAGATTTAAAACTATTTGAATCTAGAGTATTCTTTACCATCTTAAACTCAAAAAACTGCATTAATAGTAAGTACAGTATTTGAGAAGAAAAGACAGTATTGTAGCACAAAAGCATTTCCAAATAACATTTAATGAAATCACCTATAGAATTAGGTGTTTAAATGTATTTTCATTTTCGTATTTGTTCGACTTTTTCACAATCATTTCAGTGAAAAATGCACACCATACAGCTTATTACAGTTCTGTGTTACAACCATCACTCTGCATGCATGCACACACATACACACACACAAATATATAACTGAAATAATATTGCCAGATTATTCACCACATGTGATTATACAATTAGTAATTAAATATTAGGTTTAAAATTAAGCACAAATTGATATATGGTTTAAAACATCTTAATACCTTCCATGTAATTAGATCTGTTATGACACTAAAGTATCATGATTTAAAACTTAATATATTTAAACGTTAAAAATATAACAAGTGAATTCTTATTATAATATTCTGATAAATAAACAAAAAATGAACTAATGTTCTACTTCATTACTCTACTTCTGAAAAATAATGCAAGTGATAGCATCAAACTATACAAAATATAACAGTTAAGGGCAATTTACACTCTTGAAGTCTCTGTGTGTATAGTACAACAATGTATCAATCCCAAAGCACAAAGAGCCTAATTAATTCTACACCTGATTTTTCACCTCCTTTAGGAAAATATGAGATGATCAATACCATTTTAGGTTAAGATTGTACTAATGACTCTTCTCTATTTAGTCATGTATTTAAAATACTTCTGTCACGTTTTTGTGCACTATAGCTCTAACATATTGGAGACATTTTCTTTCAGAAATGACTCTTTCAGAATAAGTACAAGAGGTTAAGATGCTTGGCTCATGTTGTATGTCTGTCTTACCTGCTTGTCATTTATCTAGGTATCCATCTATCTTTCTATAATTTACTTATATTTTGAGAAAAGCTTCCATGCTGACTTGTCTAATGCAGGAAAATTAAAACAGAGGTTCTGTGAATATCATTTGCCTCATGCACAATTTTCATTTTAACCTGAAGTTAATTAAAATAATCAGTGCGGATTTATCACAAAATATATCTTGCTTGTATTGCTACAACTTCATACATACAACAATTTGCCACATAACCTTATTAAAACTTAAGGGAATAAGAATGTTAAACCTTTGTTTCACATTTCTGGTATTCTAAACCCTCTACCTAAAGGATTTTTCCAAGGCAGAGGCTGCTAAGAAATAATGACTAATTAGGTCTTGAAATGCTCAGGTCTGAAACGCAAGGAAGAGAACTCCAAATGTGACAGTTTATGCTCTCTTAGAGCAATCAAGTTCTCTATCTCCAATGCCATATAGACCTGAGACTACTGACAGTGAGTAGATTTTACACTGACCGTGGTCTATGGCAGCTTTTAAGGTCGCTTCAGGATGTGTCGATCCAAGGGGGTTACGCACAAATCGTCGCCGGCGCCGCAAGTCATCTTCCCAGTAGTCAAGGCGCCAGAACTCACGAGGACAACTACAATGAAATAGAGAAGCCACATATGTTAGCAATTACTAAACAGCATGGTAGCCCTGGATTTCTGCATAAAGCTTTCCTTGTTTGCTCTTTTCCTTTTCATTTTTTTTTAAAAACAGCACCCTAAACCCTTTCTACAATCTTTAAGTTAGATATGTCCTTGAAAATAACAGTATCACCTTCCAGTCTGAGAAACTCCTTTTCCTTTCTTTCTTAGAAGGTGAAATGAGCACTAAATACATCATTTTGAAATGAATTGCTGACAGTATGATCAGTTTCCCCACACTCTAGTGGCATGTGCTCCGATTTCAGCCTCATTTCAGCCTCAGCAGGGCATCTTTCTCACTGACTGCATTTATAAACCAGAATAGGGAAAAGCTATTATAAATATGGTATAGCATTACCTATATTAATCAAAGTCTGTCCCCCTTCATTTTTCTTCCTAATTTGTGCCTTTTTGTACAAGGTCACTAAATCTTATCATGGATTCTTGGTTGAGAAAGTGTTAACTTTAATGAATACTTCTGTTACATGATTATGTACGTGATAATAAAATATTACTCTATTTAGATCTGCAGGAATTTAATTAAAATAATCTCTTAAAATATTCATTACTTTTAGCCCCTGAGGCATAGAATGTAAAAAAAAAATCCTTTTTTGTTTCCTTTTCCTGTTTTTAAATAAACTATTCCAGGAGAGTGAAATAACAATTTATTCTAGCAAATCAGATTTGGTGTCTGTTTTTATGTAGATAGATTTTTGCATTTAATTAAGAACTTCATGTTATGGTGAGAATGCTAAAAGAATACACCTTAAAATTTACATTTATAAAAAGGTTCTTCCACATTTGTTATTTTCCGCATTGTATTATTCAAATATGCATAGATCTTTTTAATATGGGCATATATAAATGCTCTATCTTGTTACATATCATGAGCAAGTGTGCTATAAAGCTGTACATTATCCATTAAAAATGGCAATAACAGCCAATTCAAGTATGTATTCATACCTAGAGATACAAATAAATATCTAAAAGAATAAAAGCCTACAGAATAACACTGAGATATACTGCCAACATCTGCATCCCCCAATTACAAATTATATTATTTATAAAAAATATCTATTGTAAGATGGTAAGCAATAATTACTTTCTATATTATTGGTTCTTTTTATGAGGTAATAATCATTGTACATATGTCATCTTTGAAAAATAAATAGCTCTGCTTAATTTACTGATTACAAATAAATACAGACTCACAGTACCAGTGATATTCTTATTTAATCTTCAGAAATAGTAAAAGTTTATTTTTTTGAGAGTAAATGAAAATCTATAAACTTCTCTTGTAAGGCTAATTGTTGAAAGTCCATGCTAGACAATATATCATATGAAACCTAATAAAATACATGCAATAAAATCTTAATTAAAAAAACAACAACTCCCTTGTTATTTTCTTTTTCCTGACTGTAATTCTCATTCCTGTGTAAATTATTTGCATTCCTAGTAAATGAAACACATACATTTTTACTATCTGTATTTACTTTAGAAATTTAAAATGAAATCTTCAAGACTAGTTTGTAACTTATTTTGTAGAATTTATCAAGGGCAGGAATATGCATTAAAAAACTACATTTGTTCAAACTGTGATTAATAACTTCAAATTCACCACATCAAGTATGAAAAAAGGCAGATTACTACCGCCTGTGTGTGCATGTATTTGATAGTCATGAAATCTGGACAGATACTTCATCATTCTGCCTTTCTTCACTTATCTGTTAAAATTATTATCAAGTATCAACTCAGATAGGAGTCTCGAATCACAAATTGTTCCTCATCTTCTGTAGAATTATATAATGGAGTCTATTAATCAGTATGGCAATCAGTACAAATAACTAGTTACCTAAGCTGATATTTTTGTGTGTGTATTATACTGAGAAATATTGTATCTAGTGCCACAAACATATGACAATTAACACATAATATAGGCTTCTAAACTTTTGTTAAGAGCTTCTGTCATAAATTCTAGTACACTGTACTTTGAACAAAATTGTTCAAAATATTAAATTATTAAGGTCAAGCAGTCATGTTTCTCTACTTTTAATGAAATGAAATTATGTTTGTAGGAGAGTTAAAATTACTAAAATTATATATAATCGTAAAGCAGCATATTAAAGGAACTTGGAAATATATAAAAGGCACTTGAAAAATATAGATATACTGTAGAGCAGATAGTTCTAGATATAGAGATAACAATAGAGATTCTGATGCCCCAAATACATAGTCAGGTAAACCTCACAGACATAGAAAGTGTAATTAAAAAGTTATTTCCTCAAAGAGGAGGGCCACTGAGAAAACACTCCCAAAATAACCAGCCAAAATTATCCTCCATAAATATATATGCAAACAGTAGATCTCGGGTTGGACAAATAAACCAATGTAATTACTTGTCGTTACACTTTCATTTGTTCCATTCCTATGTTTACAAAATTCTACCATTTTCATACTGGTTGGAAATTATCAGCAGTACCTTTGGCCAGCCTCACATTACCACTTTTGTATGGAATTGGTTTTTCTTAATAGTAGGAAAGAAAGGACCATGGTTACAATTTTACAAAACAAAAAAAATTTATAACCAAAATTAACAGAATGCAATTTTCCTCTACACAAAAAAAGTACGAATAGGACATCATTTATTTTGAGGCATACAAAAACTCAGGAAACAAGGTAAGATTTAAGAAATTTGATGAGGAATAAACCAGTGATCAAAACAAAGCTAATATTTCATGGAACGACATTCCTAAAATGAATTAGTGCAGCAATCCCTATGGCAAGACTAGTTTAAAAAGCAAAGTAAAACACACACACACACACACACACACACACACACACACATATATATATATATATATATATATATATATGTGTGTGTGTGTGTGTGTGTGTGTGTGTGTGTGTGTTTTACTTTGCTTTTTAAACTAGTCTTGCCATAGGGATTGCTGCACTAATTCATTTTAGGAATGTCGTTCCATGAAATATTAGCTTTGTTTTGATCACTGGTTTATTCCTCATCAAATTTCTTAAATCTTACCTTGTTTCCTGAGTTTTTGTATGCCTCAAAATAAATGATGTCCTATTCGTACTTTTTTTGTGTAGAGGAAAATTGCATTCTGTTAATTTTGGTTATAAATTTTTTTTGTTTTGTAAAATTGTAACCATGGTCCTTTCTTTCCTACTATTAAGAAAAACCAATTCCATACAAAAGTGGTAATGTGAGGCTGGCCAAAGGTACTGCTGATAATTTCCAACCAGTATGAAAATGGTAGAATTTTGTAAACATAGGAATGGAACAAATGAAAGTGTAACGACAAGTAATTACATTGGTTTATTTGTCCAACCCGAGATCTACTGTTTGCATATATATTTATGGAGGATAATTTTGGCTGGTTATTTTGGGAGTGTTTTCTCAGTGGCCCTCCTCTTTGAGGAAATAACTTTTTAATTACACTTTCTATGTCTGTGAGGTTTACCTGACTATGTATTTGGGGCATCAGAATCTCTATTGTTATCTCTATATCTAGAACTATCTGCTCTACAGTATATCTATATTTTTCAAGTGCCTTTTATATATTTCCAAGTTCCTTTAATATGCTGCTTTACGATTATATATAATTTTAGTAATTTTAACTCTCCTACAAACATAATTTCATTTCATTAAAAGTAGAGAAACATGACTGCTTGACCTTAATAATTTAATATTTTGAACAATTTTGTTCAAAGTACAGTGTACTAGAATTTATGACAGAAGCTCTTAACAAAAGTTTAGAAGCCTATATTATGTGTTAATTGTCATATGTTTGTGGCACTAGATACAATATTTCTCAGTATAATACACACACAAAAATATCAGCTTAGGTAACTAGTTATTTGTACTGATTGCCATACTGATTAATAGACTCCATTATATAATTCTACAGAAGATGAGGAACAATTTGTGATTCGAGACTCCTATCTGAGTTGATACTTGATAATAATTTTAACAGATAAGTGAAGAAAGGCAGAATGATGAAGTATCTGTCCAGATTTCATGACTATCAAATACATGCACACACAGGCGGTAGTAATCTGCCTTTTTTCATACTTGATGTGGTGAATTTGAAGTTATTAATCACAGTTTGAACAAATGTAGTTTTTTAATGCATATTCCTGCCCTTGATAAATTCTACAAAATAAGTTACAAACTAGTCTTGAAGATTTCATTTTAAATTTCTAAAGTAAATACAGATAGTAAAAATGTATGTGTTTCATTTACTAGGAATGCAAATAATTTACACAGGAATGAGAATTACAGTCAGGAAAAAGAAAATAACAAGGGAGTTGTTGTTTTTTTAATTAAGATTTTATTGCATGTATTTTATTAGGTTTCATATGATATATTGTCTAGCATGGACTTTCAACAATTAGCCTTACAAGAGAAGTTTATAGATTTTCATTTACTCTCAAAAAAATAAACTTTTACTATTTCTGAAGATTAAATAAGAATATCACTGGTACTGTGAGTCTGTATTTATTTGTAATCAGTAAATTAAGCAGAGCTATTTATTTTTCAAAGATGACATATGTACAATGATTATTACCTCATAAAAAGAACCAATAATATAGAAAGTAATTATTGCTTACCATCTTACAATAGATATTTTTTATAAATAATATAATTTGTAATTGGGGGATGCAGATGTTGGCAGTATATCTCAGTGTTATTCTGTAGGCTTTTATTCTTTTAGATATTTATTTGTATCTCTAGGTATGAATACATACTTGAATTGGCTGTTATTGCCATTTTTAATGGATAATGTACAGCTTTATAGCACACTTGCTCATGATATGTAACAAGATAGAGCATTTATATATGCCCATATTAAAAAGATCTATGCATATTTGAATAATACAATGCGGAAAATAACAAATGTGGAAGAACCTTTTTATAAATGTAAATTTTAAGGTGTATTCTTTTAGCATTCTCACCATAACATGAAGTTCTTAATTAAATGCAAAAATCTATCTACATAAAAACAGACACCAAATCTGATTTGCTAGAATAAATTGTTATTTCACTCTCCTGGAATAGTTTATTTAAAAACAGGAAAAGGAAACAAAAAAGGATTTTTTTTTTACATTCTATGCCTCAGGGGCTAAAAGTAATGAATATTTTAAGAGATTATTTTAATTAAATTCCTGCAGATCTAAATAGAGTAATATTTTATTATCACGTACATAATCATGTAACAGAAGTATTCATTAAAGTTAACACTTTCTCAACCAAGAATCCATGATAAGATTTAGTGACCTTGTACAAAAAGGCACAAATTAGGAAGAAAAATGAAGGGGGACAGACTTTGATTAATATAGGTAATGCTATACCATATTTATAATAGCTTTTCCCTATTCTGGTTTATAAATGCAGTCAGTGAGAAAGATGCCCTGCTGAGGCTGAAATGAGGCTGAAATCGGAGCACATGCCACTAGAGTGTGGGGAAACTGATCATACTGTCAGCAATTCATTTCAAAATGATGTATTTAGTGCTCATTTCACCTTCTAAGAAAGAAAGGAAAAGGAGTTTCTCAGACTGGAAGGTGATACTGTTATTTTCAAGGACATATCTAACTTAAAGATTGTAGAAAGGGTTTAGGGTGCTGTTTTTAAAAAAAAATGAAAAGGAAAAGAGCAAACAAGGAAAGCTTTATGCAGAAATCCAGGGCTACCATGCTGTTTAGTAATTGCTAACATATGTGGCTTCTCTATTTCATTGTAGTTGTCCTCGTGAGTTCTGGCGCCTTGACTACTGGGAAGATGACTTGCGGCGCCGGCGACGATTTGTGCGTAACCCCCTTGGATCGACACATCCTGAAGCGACCTTAAAAGCTGCCATAGACCACGGTCAGTGTAAAATCTACTCACTGTCAGTAGTCTCAGGTCTATATGGCATTGGAGATAGAGAACTTGATTGCTCTAAGAGAGCATAAACTGTCACATTTGGAGTTCTCTTCCTTGCGTTTCAGACCTGAGCATTTCAAGACCTAATTAGTCATTATTTCTTAGCAGCCTCTGCCTTGGAAAAATCCTTTAGGTAGAGGGTTTAGAATACCAGAAATGTGAAACAAAGGTTTAACATTCTTATTCCCTTAAGTTTTAATAAGGTTATGTGGCAAATTGTTGTATGTATGAAGTTGTAGCAATACAAGCAAGATATATTTTGTGATAAATCCGCACTGATTATTTTAATTAACTTCAGGTTAAAATGAAAATTGTGCATGAGGCAAATGATATTCACAGAACCTCTGTTTTAATTTTCCTGCATTAGACAAGTCAGCATGGAAGCTTTTCTCAAAATATAAGTAAATTATAGAAAGATAGATGGATACCTAGATAAATGACAAGCAGGTAAGACAGACATACAACATGAGCCAAGCATCTTAACCTCTTGTACTTATTCTGAAAGAGTCATTTCTGAAAGAAAATGTCTCCAATATGTTAGAGCTATAGTGCACAAAAACGTGACAGAAGTATTTTAAATACATGACTAAATAGAGAAGAGTCATTAGTACAATCTTAACCTAAAATGGTATTGATCATCTCATATTTTCCTAAAGGAGGTGAAAAATCAGGTGTAGAATTAATTAGGCTCTTTGTGCTTTGGGATTGATACATTGTTGTACTATACACACAGAGACTTCAAGAGTGTAAATTGCCCTTAACTGTTATATTTTGTATAGTTTGATGCTATCACTTGCATTATTTTTCAGAAGTAGAGTAATGAAGTAGAACATTAGTTCATTTTTTGTTTATTTATCAGAATATTATAATAAGAATTCACTTGTTATATTTTTAACGTTTAAATATATTAAGTTTTAAATCATGATACTTTAGTGTCATAACAGATCTAATTACATGGAAGGTATTAAGATGTTTTAAACCATATATCAATTTGTGCTTAATTTTAAACCTAATATTTAATTACTAATTGTATAATCACATGTGGTGAATAATCTGGCAATATTATTTCAGTTATATATTTGTGTGTGTGTATGTGTGTGCATGCATGCAGAGTGATGGTTGTAACACAGAACTGTAATAAGCTGTATGGTGTGCATTTTTCACTGAAATGATTGTGAAAAAGTCGAACAAATACGAAAATGAAAATACATTTAAACACCTAATTCTATAGGTGATTTCATTAAATGTTATTTGGAAATGCTTTTGTGCTACAATACTGTCTTTTCTTCTCAAATACTGTACTTACTATTAATGCAGTTTTTTGAGTTTAAGATGGTAAAGAATACTCTAGATTCAAATAGTTTTAAATCTGATTCTACGTCAGTCCTGTACTTGCAAGTAGAATGTAGCAAACCTGATTTACTGAATTAATGTGTATGCAATCAAGGCATGAGTCTATTGTTTCTAGATTGTATGCGCTTATGCCACAAAAGACATTAATGCAGAAAAGGCATAATTTCTAAGATGGTTTGACTTGGTATGGCAGGCAATACTTGATGGAATAAATAACAATTATTGTATAGTTTTTAGATAGGTTAGGTTTGTAAAATATCTTCACGGATTAATTGATAAAATATTCTAACCTTTTTTTAAAGTTAAACCTGTCTGTCCCTATATTTAGCACACACATATATACTCAAATACTAAAGCATCACATACTTCCTCAAAGTAAAAAGTGCCTTAAAATTCACAAAACAATTTCTGTGTGCTATATCCACAATTGAACAGATACCAGGTGATAGTGCACAAATATGTTTTTTCAGCTGTTTCCATTACTGTGCTGTTCAAGAGCTTTCTTCCTTCTATAATACAAATTAAGGCTGTGGATTGCTTCATGTTCAAAGAGAAAAAGGTGCTTTGGAGCGTGCAGAGATTCCAATGAAACAGCTGCCTCCGATTCCTTAAATCAAATGCACCTTTTCTTAGGATTGTGTGGCTGCCTACTACAATTCCATAACTGGCAAAAGGCACAGCTGAATTATGGACAGATATTCTGCTTAGACCCTTCACATGCTTGAATCACTTTTTTTTTGCTTTTGGTATTGGAGCAGTGTATAGTCTTAATTCAGTCTAATGCTTAAAAATGAAAATAGCTTAGGTAGCAAAACTAAACAAGAAATAGAAAGGAAACGGAAATGAACATATACAGTCTTTGTAAATTGTATTTGAGCTAGTAAGTAAGCATACATTAACATCAGGATGACAGGTATATTTGGCCTTTGAATGGCAAGGCAGAGGCGAGACACTATAAAAAAGTAAACCAAGGTAAAGGCTACCGTAGATTAATCTAAATGTATAGTTAATAAGGTTCTACCTGAATTAGAATTTTGTAAGAAGCATCAAATCTCTTTTTACCCTTCAGTATGTTACAAGTTCTCAATGAAATTATTGTTCTGTCTATGGTTTCTTTAATTGCAGAATAGTCTATTTTAAGGTCTACAATCTTCTACAATTCCTTTTGGTCAAAGTAATTAGATTCAGGCCAACTGAGACTCATTTTCTACAGTGCAGGTTATTGGTTTAATTCTAAATGCATCAGCTCTGGCTAATTGTAGATTGTATATATAGTTTATATATGATTTCTGGAAGAAATATTCTCTTCATTATATTCGTAAGTGTATTTTTCACAACCATTGTAATGTTTGTTAATTTCTGTTGTCTTCTAGATGTTCAGTTTGTTTATTGGTGTTTTTTTTTTTAAAGATAGAAGGGAAAAATAAGTTGTAATTGCAAGCCTGTACCATAGAAGATTTGATAAGTCAGAACAGGACTATTCCTATTGTTCCTCCCTTCAGGAAGGAAGTTTATTAAATATTGTTGTGGGAAGAAGTGGAAGAGGTCCAGAAACAATCAGACATAATATACTAAGGCCAGAGAGCAAAAATCACGTCCCTCTTCAGCCCCATTTATGTATTTCAGTAGCCGTCTCTCCAAGGAATTGACTTGGTTTGAGGGAGAGCCTCTGGTGTAGAGGTGGCAGAGTAAATACCTTAAGACTAATGTTCTCTGTTCAGACAATCAATATCAGTGCAATGACTATTCTCTGGGCTACTTTCTACTTAAAAACATTTTTAAAAAAAATTCTGACAATTTAATTGCCCTTCCCAAACACACATTAACTTGCCTCTGAAAAAGGACTATAGGAGATTTTTCAAAGAGTGAAGTTCCAAATTGGTATTTGTAAAAGGCTTTATTTATGTCTTGAATGAAGCTTGCTTTCCATTGGACCTGTTTTAAACTCAGGTGTTGAAATTGCTCTTATCATTAAAATAAAGCACTTACATAAAATGTATCTTTTGTGAACAGATACATTTTAATTAATCCTCATTGTAGAAATATTGCTCACAAACAACTGTAATAAATTATTTACACTGGATATCTTATCTTCCATTTTAAAAGGCCTTTTCACATGGCTTATAAAAAGACTTTACTGGGTATAATCTCACCCATGTGTTTCTTAGGAAACATATTGTTTTCATGGATGAATAAAAACAAAAGAACCATATTTTGAGTCTTCAATTTTGAGGGTATATTTAAAAGAATTTACAGAAAACCCAAAGACATAAAAGTTTCAACTTTATTAAAGAGTAGTATGATGATATGCTAGAACAGCTTACAAGTAAATTTATTAACATTATAAACAAGTTTATTAGTATGAAATCTTAATATGTAATGTTTTTTAACTGAAAAACAGTTTTGTAAAACTAAGCATTACAACTTATGTCCAGAAAAGCAGGAAAAAAGAATAGGATCATAAAGAAACAATCCATAGCAGATTATTTTTAAAAAATGTTGAAATAACTATGCAGAAAATGATAGGTTAAAATGATCCTCCTATTGTGACCCCATTTGATCTTTTGGAGCAATTATTGAGAAGGTCGTCCTAAAAGGTACCAGCATGATAACATATTTGGCAAAGTATAAAGGGATATTAATTGAAATATTGTGAATCTAGGAATTTTATGAAAATTTTGATTTGAACCAATTTAAGAGCTATAAATTATTGTAATTTCTATATTGTTCAAAAGAATGAATAGCAGGATTTAAACCAATTGAAATTTCTGGGCAGTTCTCAAGGCCACTGTATATAAAATGAATTGCAAGTATGAACTTGAAACAACTTAATCCCACAATTTAATGTAGAAATTCAGAAACATGATAGGGGAACAAAGTCAATGTCAAGCATTATGTTTAAAAACAATTAACATTTAGGGGGGCGGCAGAGGAAATTTAAAATACAGCTCTTGACTTACCAGATTATATTTTTGCTGATAAGCTGCATTTGCATTCTGCCCAAAGTTTCTGGAATCTGTGGGCCCATCCCCCTTTCAATCATCATCTCCTCTTGGATCCCCTTCCTACCTCACCAGCTCTCATGTTAGCTAGGCTGGCATTGGTTGCAGCCAGGCAGGCCAGTGCCTCAGGGTGGAGAGCAGGTTGCGCATCTCCCCAAGTGACCGAGGCATGCCCAGCACCAACAAGAAGCTCCAGCAAGAGTGAGGCACCAAAGAATCAGCCCTTGCTGCTTCTCCATTCCCCACCATCACCCTTACCTTCTCAGGCCAGGCGGGGAGTGGCAGGGAGGAGAGGACAAGGGGCAAGGCCAGCCAGTGATGGGACAGGGAGCCACAGCAGAGGGCCCAAGGAGCTGCATGCAGCTCTAGAGCCGCGGGTTGCCAACACCTGCTGTAGAGAAAGCCCAATGATATTTGGGATCAGATAACTGGTGTAATATGGAGGCAAGAACTGTTGTTGTTAGTTGCCAAGTCGTGTCCAACCCCTCGCGACCCCCTGTACAATGTTCCTCCAGGCCTTCCTGTCCTCTACCATCCCCCGGAGTCCATTTAAGCTCACACCGACTGCTTCAATGATTCCGTCCAGCCACCTCATTCTCTGTCGTCCCCTTCTTCTTTTGCCCTCAATTTTTCCAAGCATTAGGATCTTCTTCAGTGAGTCCTTTCTTCTCATTTGGGTGGCCAAAGTATTTAAGTTTCATTTTCAGGATTTGACCTTCTAAAGAGCAGTCAAGGTTGATCTCCTCTAGGACTGACCAGTTTGATCGATCGCCTTGCAGTGCAACAGACTCGCAGGAGCCTTCCAGCACCATAGTTCAAAGGCCTCAATTCTTTGATGTTCAACCTTTCTAATGGTCCAACTTTCACAGCCATACATTGCAACTGGGAAAACCATCGCCTTGACTAGATGCACTTTTGTTGGCAAGAACTGTACAAATAGGTTTATGAAAATGAATTCAAAGCCTTGAGCTTCAATCTTCCCTTGGAAAGGAGTCAGGGAGAAATGAGAGAGAGATGAGAGATGAGGATAAAATATTGGGTGGTTATCAGAAGACAGTGAGATACAAGAGAATCAAGAAGGTCAATATTCCCTTAAACATAGTTTAAATCATAGACACAGAAGTTAAAGGAAGAAAATGAATTGAACAATAACCAAAAATGAATAGGGGGGAAGCATAAAAAGTGGAATATGCAGATTAAAAGCAAATGAAGATACATGAGGAAGCTATTAGCTGAATTAAGCTGATCAGAGTCTGGTCAGTGCTTCAACGGGAGATGGAACTCATTGCAACTATTGTGAAAAGAAACAGTATAAATAAAACTTTAAAATGCAGAAAATTTATATTAAGTAATATAAATTTCAATTTTGTCACAGGACAAAACAACAATAAAATTTGTTTGTTTTGGTGGTGCAATCTAATATTTTTCATTTTACAGAATAGTTGCCCTATTAATTGCTTTTAAATTATAATTATGAAATGTTAACAACTAGGAAATAATCTAATGTTCAAGTTCTTCCTCACTGTTTTAGAATGCTTAGCAACACTGATGCCTCAAAAAAGTAGTTGATATTAACAAAATTAAATGTGGAGCAAAATCACTTGTTCTTCCCTGAATAGCAATAAAAATACAAACAAGATGATATGACAAATACTAAATATCAAGGCTGACTATTATAAACAAATGCATATACTAAATGAATTAATGAATGAAAATGAATGAAAATATAACAAAGAGACAAAAATCCCCATTTTTCTTGTAAGGAAATGATATTTCATGACTTCCTCTTTATTTCTTAATTATTTTATAATATGATATTGGTAATTGTATTAAAGCTTTTAAAAGCTAATTTTATAGGCAGTAAGCTCAGGAGTCCACAAGTTCACTCTGGAATGAGCTTTGTTCAGCAGCTCCATGGGCAGAATCCCATATGAGCAACTTAACCCCACTTCCCACCAGATGTCAGTCATGTGCTCATCTGTCACTATTTTTCTATCTTAACTGCCAGAATTAATTTCCACAATTATGTCAGCAGGTGAAAGAGCTGTCAATCAGAGACCATTCTGGCTTACAAATCAGCGAGTCGCCACTTTACTCTCTTGAGCTAACTTGCAGACTAAGATATAAGTGTTCAAAGAATGCAATTATTAGTGTACTTCAGTTGTACTTCCAAAAGTTTATTCTCTTTCTCTCCCTCTCCTCCTCCCCCCTGTCTCCCCTTCTCCTTCCTCTCCCATTTATATATAAAACAGTTTCAGAGTATTGCCAGTAAAACTTTCAAACAAAACTGTCAGATAACGGAAATGATTGGCCAGCAACATGATTATGTCAGCTGGATAGCCTGTTCTATAGAAAGCATATGGTATAATCTAAAAGAATAGCTGTGTAATCTCATGTTTTAATCACATAAACATTTATGTTTTCAAATCTGCTGATTATGACCTGTGGTTTTAATTCTGTGGAGCACAAATTAGAACCTTGGTATGTGCTGTTAAATTGCAAATATTGTGGCTTGAAACCAGAGTTGCTTTTTGTTAAAGAAAAGATAATTTCCTAGAACTTCTGTATTCTTCTTCATCATATTCCATACCTTAATCCCAGAACTGGAATTTCTTGGCATCAGTGGGCTTCAAAAGTATGGGCGGGAAATAACTTGTTTCATGAAAGTGAACTTTTTTGTGTTTGAGTTAGTTACTCAAAGCCAATGATTTTAAAAATGTAATAGTAAGCTGTTAGAAAAAGTCTGTCCATCTGTTTAGTTAAATAATGATTTTTCACTTAATTTGTTTGAAGGCAAAGTTAAGTTTGGTATACGTTTGACTATTGAGGTGGTGTTGAATGTATTCTGTTTATATATGCTGATTTATTAGCTAAACAACCAAAATTGCTCAAAATTATGAAATAATTTAAAAGAAAAGAAAGCAAGTAAACTGCAATCCTTCATAACCAATGTACATATATCAGAGATCAGATTTATAGTCTATAAATTACTAGTAAGAATTATTATGGCAAACAAAATATATATCATTTTTTAATAAAAGAAATGATGGCAGGAGGACCCAGATTGTTGGGGGCAATAAGCTGACTTTGTAAAATGCCGCTTGGGAGGGGGGCGAGAGTCCTAATGGGCAGGCATATGCATGGAATGAGGGCTGTTGCTGAGCACATTGTAAGCCGCCCTGAGTCTTCGGAGAAGGGCGGGATATAAATGGGATTAAAAAAAACAACAGTCTGGCTACATGATAAAATAAAGAAAGAGTTACTTCATCATAGAGCAGGAACATCAAACTCAATTTCATTGAGGGATGTGGCTGACCTCAGGGGGACAGTCATACATGGCTGATGGTTGGCATGGCTAAATGGTGGGCATGACCAGCTTGACACCTCTCCCCAAGCTGCTGGCAGGTTTTCCCTTCACACTGGGTAGACCGGGCCAAAGCCACGCTGGTCCAATGTTTCTTCTTTGCATTGGGTAGACCAGGTCAAAGCCATGTGGGCCAGCCTCTTAAATTTTCCAGGATGGCCCTGTGGGCTGGATCCAGCCACATCACAGGCTAGAACCAGCCCGCGGGCCTTGTGTCTTAATGGACCTTCTTGATTAAAAAAGACCTTCTTGATTCTCCTGTATCTCACTGCCTTCTGATACCATCCAATAGTTTATCCACATCTCTCATCTCTCTCATTTCTCCCTGACTCATCTTTCCAAGGGAAGATTGAAGCTGAAGCCTTTGAATTCATTCTCCTAAACCAATTTGTACAGTTCTTGCCTCCATATTAACACCAGTTATTCTATCCCAAATACCATTGGTCTTACAGAATATTCCAAAGCTGATCCGTCTGCAATTATATATGGTAGATACAATCAGATACCCTTTTCATACAGAAGATGCTTGTGTGATACTGAGATCTTCTGATGGCCATTACTGCATCTAAAAAATTTGCAACCTTGATAGATGTTTCAGTCAATTGACTTCACAATATCTGACCTATAATTTGCTGACTGAAATAAGTGGAAGTGGATGCTGTCAAATGGTCCAACAAGTTCAAGATATCAAGAATGATTATAATTTTTACTAACTTCTTCTTTTATTAACTTCTGTTTTATTGTCTTCTGTTCAGTTGTGTTGGTTAGTGTGCCTGGACAAGTCCCTGCAGTTTTGGGGGAAAGTTTTTCAGGAGTACTTTGCCCTTCCTTCCTTCCTAGGAGGGACTGATTGGCTCAAAGTCACCCAGCTGCCTTTATTTATTTATTTATTTATTTATTTATTTATTTATTTATTTATTTTATTTTATTTTAATCCCATTTATATCCCGCCCTTCTCCGAAGACTCAGGGCGGCTTACAAGGTGTTTTAGCAACAGCCCTCATTCCATGCATATGCCTGCTCATTAGGGCTCTTGCCCCCCGCAAGTGGCATTTTACA
>JANHFR010006459.1:41206-49113 GCA_032468015.1 Mimophis mahfalensis | reverse complement strand
GAAGGGCGGTATATAAATTTAATAAATAAATAAATAAATAAATAAATAAATAAATAAATAAATAAATAAATAATTTTATTTTATTCAAGACAGCACTCATATTTAGTCTTGATCACAAAATAAACATTCCTATGTTGGGTGTGTGCTCATAGATGTATACTACTGGTTTGTACACAATATATTTTAAAGGAAAACTAGTTTTACCCCCAAGTTATTCTCAGTCTTCTCTCTAAACCTCTGCATTCTAGAGTCTGATGTTTTATGTGCCATTATTTTGCTTTTACTACACAGAGAAGAGCTGGCTTCCAAAGATAAAGGAGACTTTTGGTAAATGGTGAAGGTAAAGAAATAAATGACCCACTTGGTTAGTGTGTAATTACACTGCCTGAGATTGTAACAATCTATCACATGAGGGAGGATGACACCACTCTAAAGGGTTAGTCAAAGGAGATAGCCTTTGACTAACTACTGGGCACAGACAATCGATACTCTTCAGATATTGTTCTCTCTCTCTCTCTTTTCTCTCTCTCAAAAAATTGAGTTAAAAAAAAAAGTTTGAAAATAGCATCTCCCTTTTTCATTCAGATACTGATCAGACACTCAACTTGACCTTATTGTGGGAAAGCAGTCCTTCTTCAAATGGTATATGCATCAGATTAATTTTTGGCTCTCTTATAAAACTCTTTACATAGAGGCATCTTTTAAAAAGTGATTTATTTTTGGAGTTGTTGCTTGATTTTATTTGTGTTTAGTGTCATGTTTTAACAGAATCATAAAACCATACAGTTAGAAAATGACCATAGAAGGCAATTAGTTTTTTCTTAGTACAGGATCCAGTGGAGAAGGTTTTTCCAAATATCAACCCCCAAGGATAGATTGGACTATCCATTATTGTTCTTGTTATTATTTGTAGTACTATTACAATAGTTAAAATAATATTGATTACATTATTTTCATTTAATAAATGTTTGAGATCAATGAACAATCTGAAATCTTATGAAGAGGCCAATGAGCTAAAGGGTTTGGGGATCTCTGTACTAAAGCATCTTTGATAGGTGAACATACAGCCTCTGTTCAAAAACCTCCAGAGCCAAATTCATGAATGATGGGTCAACCTATTCCAGGAATTGTCAGATAATTCACTAAGGTTTTTCCCGATATCCAAGAACTTCCTTCCTTGTAATTTAACCTGTTCCTATCCTTTGTGACAACAGAAAGAAAATGAGTTCACTCCTGAATGATAAACCTTCAGATATCTGAAGACTTCTATCTTACCTCTTCTTAGTAGTCCTTGCGGTAAGCTATCCAAACCCAGATTCTTCAACTCATACAAGCTTAATTCTCAAATCTATCATTATCTTGATAATTGCTTCCTAACATGCTCCAATTTGCTATCGCTATCTTGTTTTGTAGTAGCCAGAACTGCCCGTAGTACTCCAGATAAAATCAGAACAATCAAATGGAACTATTATTCCTGTGATCTAAATTTTCTGTTAAATTTGTTTAGAAGCAGCAGTAATCTGCTGGATCCTATTTAACTTGCAGTTAACACCCAGATCCTTTCTACATGTACCATTGCAGAGCCAGGGTTTCCTCATTGTGCATCACATTTTTCTGACCCAAATGTAGAGTTTTATATTCTTCCCTCTTAAATTCCATCCTATTCATTTTATTCCACTTCTCCAGCTGTTCAGATGTTTCCAAATTTTTCATCCAGTTATGCCATATGCAAATTTAAAAACTACCCTCAACGGTTTGATCTTCTGAAATGTCACTCACTGGTTCTGCAAGATTTCTCAAAGTCTATGGAAACTAGCTCCATGATTTCTGCTACTAGTTGCTTTATCATCCTGTGACATAATCCATCTGACCCTGGAATTCTTTAATTAAATCAGGGGTGTCAAACAGGTGGATGAATCATGCGCAGGCCACTCCCACCCCAGCTCCGCAAATGTCATGATATGTCACTTGATGTCACATGGACTAAATTATCTCCCCTCCTGGTTTGTCCTAAGCTGCAGCAGTTCCTTAAGCTACATTTTCCTTCAGAGAGAAAACAGAGGAAAAATGGGAATCAAGAAATTCTGGCTCCTCACCATCCCCCATTGCTAATTCACCATTTTTTTCCTCACAGTGGACCTACACTCTCCTGTTCCTTCTTTTCTTACATACCCAAAGAACCTTCTTTTATCGTTTTTGGAACATCTTGCAAACAGCAATTCATTCTGAGTTCAGCCATTCTTACAAAGTTTCTGAAGACAACCTCATATTCTTATATTTTTGCCCTTGTATTCCTTAAGCTTGTCTCCTTCTTTCTTTTAAAGAGATCTGCTGTTTCCCACATGTGTGCATATTAAGAGGAAAGGACAGCTGTCATTGACTCTGAATAGTCTTGGTTACCTCTCTCTCCACAATTAATCAATTAATTAATCTATTTTTATTACAGACCAGTATGAGAGTGAAGCACAGTCATATTTATATATCTATATCTCAGTAAAAAGGGATCATTATCTACTTGGCTTTTTATTCATTCCTTCTATTCATAAGCAAAGCTGTTAAATAATGTAGGACTTAGTTTTGTCTGTGTTGTATTTTTTTGTCAGTCACAAATAGTACCTTGGATGACACTCTGAGCTTAGGTCAAAACCTGGAAATCATACTGGATTCTGGGAATGTGGGGAAAAACAGATTATAAAATAAATTATCAGGCTATCATGATGGTTGGAGTCTATACCTTTAGATCTATATATTTTGGAAAATGACCTTTTCCATTGTAGGAATTCATACATTTGTGTTTGCCTGTCAACACTTCTCAGAGTGGAGAAGGAATGCTACATCTGAAAGGTTTTCAGTTCCTCAAAGGAGGAACGAATCATTATGATGGATGATCTAGTTCTGAAATATAACCTGCTTCAATTCAATCCCAGGCAAAGCTAGAAAAAGTTCCTTGCTTGGAGCTTTCCATGGTCCTGAAACTACTGAACTTCTTAACATACCCTCTGGGCATCAGTCAAACACATTACAGTGTAGAAATATACTAATCCCTGTACCTCAATAACAATTATCAGAGATAAATGCACTAACATCAGATAAATTGGGTGGGAAATAATGAATGTTAAATGTATGTATTTATAAACATATGCTATATTCTTCGTTGTTTTAGCATTTTTATTTGGTACCCTGAGTCTCTGGAGATAGGCAGGCTATAATGTTAGAAAATAAATAAAGCTTCCCCTATTTTGCCACCAAACCTATTTGCACTAATATATGCTCTGTTTTGGTACATTCTACTTTTTTGTTTTTTTGTTTAAATAAATCTTTATTAACAATTTCCATTAACATTTTAAAAAGAAAACGAAAAAATGAAAAAAGACAAAAAAGGCAACAAGACAAAAAAACCCACAACCCACAGAACAGCCCACCAAACCCAAAACACACAAGAATAAATACACCTTCATCTTTACACCACCATAAGCAAATGATCGATATATCTTATAACATCCATACACTCCAACATCACATACATAATATAAAATATTCATAGTTTTATCCGGCATTTTCAATATATATTGTCTCTCTCCTATAATATCAAACTTTACCAACCATAAACTAACCTCAACCCAATTAAATCTTAGCCTATCTATCTTTATTCTCATCTCTTATTACCTTCCCTCATCCATTGATACCACTGATCACAGCCTGCATAATATTCTGAATCTTCTTTATCCTTTAATAAACAGGTTACTGTATCTAGTTCTGCCCAGTCCATTATCTTTCGAATCAGGCTTTTTGAGGACAGAATTTCTGTATTTTTCCACTCTTGCGCAATGATAATCTAGCAGCAGTGATAATGTGTGTCATCAAGTATTTTATTCTTTTTTCCAATTTGCCTGGCATAATCCCTAGTAAGAAAAGCTCTGGTTTCAGCTCCGATTTGCATCCCAATATCTCCTGCAACTATCTCCTAAGCCTAGTCCAATATTCCTTGGATTTTGGACATGTCCACCACATGTGGTAGTAGGTCCCGTGTTCAGATGAGCACTTCCAACGATTTGGAGTCAAATTGGGGAACAATTTGGCTAACTCCGCCAGTGGCAGATGCCACCAGTAAAACATCTTATATAAATTTTCCTTATATGATGTAGCCAATGTGGTCTTACTATTCTTAGTCCACATCTTTTGCCATTGATCCAGCTCTATTGTGTGCTCTATGTTCCTGGTCCAGGCACCATCTTTAACCACCTCCTCTTCTACTTTTGGGCGCAAAAGAAAGTTGTAGCACTTCATGATTAGTTTCGTATCATTCCCTAATAGCCCCCTATCTATTTCTTGAGCTTCTCTCGCAATCCCCTTCATTGCCACATCTTTTCTATATCTGGCCCACATCTGCAAATAGTACCACCAGCTTACTTTTAATCCCTGGTCCTTTAGTTCTTGCTCTGTTTTCATTTCACCTCATTCATTTAGAATATCTTTATATCTCCACCTCTTGTCTAGGCCTAGGACATTCGGGCACACGATCGTTTCCCATCGGGCACACTGCTGAAACCCAATTTGGAATTTTCTTGAGCATCGTTGTTTAACCTTTCACCAAATATCCATCAGGGTCCTCCTGACATAACGCCTTTGGAAGTGCCCACCTGGCCGGGGTCTCTGCATACCACATATACACATGCCATCCCACTTGCAGGTCATATCCCTCCAGTTTCAGAATCCTATCCTCTCTTTAATAACATCCATTCTTTCAACCACGTCAACATTGCTGCTCAATGGTATAGTTCCCAATCTGGGAGTCCAAAACCACCCCTTTTTTTTGGCCTACATGGTACATTCTACTGTTGTATACAATGTTTACACAGCATGAAGGTGTGTTCAGAACTTTTTTCTTTCAGCTAGAATAATTCTGTCAAATATGTTCATTTCAGAGAAAAATTGCTTGTTATTCCCCACTACTGTAAAACGAAAATGGCTGATTCTAAGAGGATGGGGTTTTCTGTGAATGGCCCACATATTATGGAATAGCCATCCTTTGGAAGTTAGGCTTGTCCTGATACAATTGATTATTAAAACACAGATTAAAACTGCAGATTAAAACACACACTTCCAGAAGCTTTTTTAATTAGTTGAAGAATTCTGCAAAGTGTATGATATTGCTCTGGTTAGAATGGGTGTTTTATATTTGCATTTATATTTTGGTGTGTCCAAGAGTTTATGGTTGTGGTATTTAAGCATCAAATCATTAATAAAAATAATTCCTGTTGGGATCAATGTTTCTTTTATGGAATAATTATATTAGGAAGGATTGAGCAAACAACAACTTTTGCGGACAATGAATTTTCGAACAAATTCTAGAAGAGAAGGAGTCAAAAGTAAAATGATGGTTCAAGATGTACTTTGGAAGGTCATGTGTTCTGCTAAGTATGCCCAAAAAGTCCACAATGCATTGTTTATGCCTTCAGTTGTTTGTTGCATATAATTACGGAACTGTTGTCTAAAAAACATACACTATGGGATTGTAGAACAACAGAATAACAGAGTTCGAAAGGACCTTAACGTCTTCTAGTCCAACCCCTGCTCAAGCTAGAGACCCTATACCATTTCACACAAATGGTTGTCCAATTTCTTCTTAAAATCTCCCAGTGTTGGAGCACCCACAACCTCTCGAGGTAAATTGTTCCAATGATCAGTTATTCTAATTGTTGGGAAATTTTTCCTTAGTTCAAGGTTGCTTCTTTCCTTGACTCATTGCTTGACTTGTCTTGCTTTCAGATGTTCAGAAAATAGATTGACCTCCACTTCCTTGTGGCAGCCCATCAAATATTGGAACACTGCTATCATGTCCTTCCTTTTTTAAAACTAGACATATCCAATTCCTGAAACCATACTTCATGTGCTTTAGCCTCCAGTCCCCTAATCATTTTTGTTGCTCTTCTCTGCACTCTTTATAGATTCTCAACATCTTTTTCATACCTTTTTTAATAGCTTGTAGTTAACAGACAAAATGTCAGGAAGCACTTGAAGAAAGTTTTTATTTTCAGCACCATTTAGATTTCCCAAAACATACGTCTCTTGTTGATGACCTATGCATAATTATTAATTTTGAAAAACTTTGAAGAATAGGTTAAATAACTGAAGGAAAGCAAAGCTAGTGGAAAGGAAGATGATTTAGGAAATTGCAGACCAATCAGTTTGACAACACATTCTGGTATGCTTCCACAGCAGATCATAAATCCATCCAAAACATACTGAATTTTTTAGACCCACCCATAGAAATGTCACTGCAGCATCAGCCATTTCCTTTAAAATCAAAATAATAGCTTTTCAAAATGTGAGGCTAAAAAAAGATTGCCTATCCTTATCTAAATAAGGCTTAGACATAATAGCATGAATATTGCACAAACAAGAACATTACTCTATGTACTTTCTAGAGAAAATAAGAATTTGGCTCTCTCATCATGGTCTCATTCTGCCTTGTCAGATTTAAATATATTATTCTTATGAATTGACACAGAATGGTACACAGGTTAAATTACCAACTTCAGACACTTAACAGATCTAAACTGACTGCTGAATACTCATGGAGATTGCCGTTCTTTTTCTGCAACGATACTGTTGAAGTTGTGCCTGATCTATGGACTATGAAGAATCCCATATGGAAGTGGCATTTCCTTTTTAACTAATTTTCTTCTATTTAACCAATTCTGATTTTAATGAAGAAAATGCTGAAGCAAAAGTGAACTGATCAGTAAGTTTGATGATCAGGGATTGGGATATTCTCTATTCTAGGTGAATATATATTATATAATCCCTTTAAATGACCTGTAAATACTTCTTACTTTTCAATGAAGTTTGGCTTCTCAAGTGACAGTGCTGGAAAAGAATGCAACTGCACAATACACCTAGTGGCAACTACTTCTAAGCTACAAGATTTAGCAGGAGTCACCTATTCCTTAATTACATATTGACTGACTATGCAATGCATTCTATGCAGTGCTACATTTGAATCTCCAGAAATTTAACTAAAATACAGCAGTTAAATTGCTAGATGTGTTATAAAATTTACAGTGTCAAAAACAATTTAAGATGTTAAACTTTAAATGATTTCAAGGCTATCTGAAGAACTCAATATCTCAATATGAGCTAGTCTGAAGGAAACACCCTAAAGATACCTTCCCTTTATGGGGTTTATTTGCTCAAAATACAAATCAAGTTTTGGGATAACCTTGCTCTTGCTCATTAGCTCTTTATGTATTCCTGCATTCCTGCAAAAATTTAAACACTTTCTGTACTAGATACCTTCTTCAGCTTTGGTAATAAGGAGAAAGTCTTTATCAATACAAGTTGAAAGATGACAAAATTCTGGAAAGAAGATGTATGGTTATAGAGATGATGGCAGTACTAGAATGGTTAGAATAGATCTGGTTCTGATGGCTGCTGAATATAACCCAGAAAAGAGTGATTAGATAGCCTATAATGGTTTGGGTAGGCTTTGTACTATTAAAGGCTCATCTGTGTCTGAGTAGATGAAGTTCAAAAAGTATTTGATGGTGAGACTCACAGGAGAATTTCTGAAAAGGGAAACCACTTTGGAATCTAAGAATGAGGATGTGTCAGAAGACAGATGGAATAAAAAAAAAAAAAGCCAAAAGTTTATGTCTGATGGTTATAGAGTAGTTCCACACTAATCCGTTGCCTGTGAGATATAGAAAATTGCCACTAAATGTAAGAACTTTTCTTAAATCTAGTTAAATGGAGAATTTCTAGAGCTTAAAAACATAGAGTGGTATAAATATGTTAACATATCACATATGCTAAGCAAACAGACTTGAACCTGGGAATTTGAAACTGAAATTGCTTTTTAATGTCTGTTAAATTAATTTTTTTTAAAAGTATGAGTAAATAAGGTT
>JANHFR010006459.1:36206-38706 GCA_032468015.1 Mimophis mahfalensis | reverse complement strand
AACCATCTTTATTGAATTTATTTAGTAGAGAGGTCATCAGTGCTCTCTTCTTCCACAAAGCATTGGTTTTCCTTTAGTCATTAAAAAAAGTGAAACATCTAGGAAATGATTAAGTTGTATTTTTTTTTCTAAGTTCGAATTTAATTTTACTGTTAACTGTCCTTTCAAGACTGGTGTCACTTAAATAAATGTATGCACTGCCAAAATGTAATTTGTCTATTTACCTTGGCGGAGTGTTGCCCCAGGCTCCATGCTTGTCCATCAGTATATTGATGATTTTCTGTATCAGCTGAGTTGCTGTCACATGATCACGATACTTGGCTGCTCTTATCAAATGATCACACATCTTCTCATCTTCACGTTTTTCTGCAGAGTACTGGGCACACATTGACTAAAATGTGATGGAACAAAAGGAAAAAAGAAAACTGCATTGTACTTTTTGTTTTTTTGTTTTTAGTTTCAACAGTGAAATTGCTTATATATTTGTATACTTTTGACTTAAAATTTCTGCAATGAATAGAAAATGAACATATGACAAAATTTAATAATACAACAGAAATTGCAAACAACAGCTGAGCAAAGTATTATCATCCTCATAAAACATGGTCCACTGGGGGAAATAGGCAATATGCCCTTTAAGGATATTTCCAATTAAAACTATAAAATGTTTACATAACGGTTCTATGCATTTTTATGCAGAAGTCTCACTGGGTCCATTGGACCCTTTTTTCAAGACACTGTAGACAAATAATATTCTCTACAAAATATAAACACACAGGATTCTATTGGGAACATCTTTCAAGGGCCAAAATGCATATTTAATAAGCAACTGAGATTTAAGTCCTATCTCTGTGTATTTGGTACTTAAGAAATTACTATAACTTTTCATTAGTCTACAAGTTACGTAAATATAAATTATCCTATTAAATAAAATGTTCTTTAAATATATTGAAAGGAAAACTATGATCAGATGTGAACATGGAAAATTCAGGTTGTAAATCGAAGACTTATGGTATGCAAAGCTTGCATTATGACAACAGAAGCAATTATTTTTCAGGTAGGTAGTACCTGTTTTATTAAAACAGCCATTGAATCCCACCTGTTAGTCTAACTTATTTGTGGTAGCGGCAAATACAGTGCTTTAAACTTTGCAGATAAGCTTTTTTTTTCTTTGCTTAAAATATTAATATCAATATTATAAAATAAAGAAAATATTATATTTTACCCATTATACAGAGCTATTATATATTAAACATCAGACATGGTTTATCTCCTGATTCAGGTTAAACATACTATTATGTCCCAAATGACTACATGTTTTAGTAAGACTTGAGATAACCCACATTAGACACCAAAATGCAAAATGGCAGCAACAAAGTAAAAACAGTAAAAAATGTTTCATTAAATATTAGATATAGTAATGGATCATTCAATGTATCTATCTCACACATATTAAATATATCTTTTGGGAGCATGCTTTTTTCATTAGCCCAACATTGAGATACTTGACTATAAAATTAATAGGCAAAAATTTACTGAGGGACAGAACTTTAACACATTGTTATATCCAAACAACTTACTATGTTTCATTTATGACTTACTATAGCTTATTTACAACTAGCATAATATTTGAGTATTTCTATAACTGATTACTACAATTGCTGCTCCATTCCAGAGATTGAAAAGTTAATAATATGATGAAGAAAAATTAAATTTTAATCAATCAATATGATCCACTAGCATTTGGGGGAAGCATAATCTTACTCCTATGAAATACCTATCTGAAGAGTCATGTCACAGAAGCTAGCCATGAGTTTATCAAGGACCTAAGGCATGTAGAGCTTTAAAGTTGGCCAACAGCAGCATCAACTGCACCCAGAAATGAACTGGTAGGCAATGCAACTCCCTTAATGCAGTGTTACATGTACCTTGGTGTATTCATAATTGCATGCTGTACCAGATGGTATTTGAGCATAAGAGACTGAAAGGACACAACTAGGCTACAATATGTAATTGTGCAAAGGTCCCCCTGCCAAGACAAATTTTAATTTAAGAGCTATAGTTTGAATCAGAATCAGAATGCATAACATAAAGGGAGCAGGCATAAATTGTAGGAGGTTTGATACTATATTTTTATATTTAAAATAATACTTTTATATCTATAGAATGTTGAGTAACAACAAATGGGAAAATAAACAAAATTTAAAATTAATATCTTTTAAACTAGCATAGGTACACATTGTATTTTGACTGACTTTAATGCAGTGATTTTAGAGTGTTTTTTTTCTACAGTCAGTACATGGGCAGACAAAAGTACACAGAAGGCATGATCTACAAGATTCTTTACATGCTTATCAATAGAGGTCAAGTGTATTGTCATGGCATATAGTTAAGGACTTAATTGAAAAATGCAGCACCGCATAATTTATTTATTTATTTATTTATTTATTTATTAAATTTATATACCGCCCTTCTCCCGAAGGACTCAGGGCGGTGAACA
>JANHFR010006458.1:3405-16911 GCA_032468015.1 Mimophis mahfalensis | reverse complement strand
GCACATGGCTAGCCCGAAAGGAGGAGAACCACCATAACACAGTGTCTCCCACCCCCAACCCCCTAAGCTGCTACAACATGATACCATGGTCGATGGTATCAAAAGCCGCTGAGAGGTCTAAAAGCACCATGACAGAGGAGCGACCCCTGTCTCTGGCGCGCCAGAGATCATTGACCAGTGCGACCAAAGCCGTCTCAGTGCTGTGACCGGGCCTGAAGCCTGACTGGTAAGGGTCCAGGTAATCAGCTTCATCCAGGAACTGGGGAAGCTGATGAGCCACCATGCTCTCAACAACCTTTGCTACAAAGCAAAGGTTGGAGACCGGACAAAAGTTGTCTAACACAGCCGGGTCCAACGCAAGCCTCTTAAGGAGGGGCCTCCCCACTGCCTCCTTCAAGACGGCGGGGAAGTTACCCTCCCACAAAGAGGCAGATACCACCGTGTGGAGCTCTAGGCCCCATCTATGACGCTTCATATCCCAGAGCTCCTCGGAGAACCAGGGAGCTTAATGGGAACGGTGCCGAGTCAAGGGCCGCAAGGGTACAACTTGGTCCAACGCCTCAGTAGCCGCGCTCTCCCACGCTTCCACCAAGGCGTCAACCAAGCTGTGAGTGAGGGAGTCAGGTACTGACCCAAGCGCCCCCAGGAACCATTCTGGGTCCATGAGGAGCCTGGGGCGGAACCACTTAGTTGGCTCCGCAGCCCAGCAGCAGGGGGTGGCATAATGGAAGCTCAGTCACAGGCAACAGTGATCTGACCATGACAGGGGAAAGATGATCGGAGTAACTGCCCCCAGATCACTTAGCCACTGTCCAGATAGAAACATTAGATCGGGTGTGTGACCACCCTCGTGAGTCGGCCCGCAGATGACCTGAGTCAGGTCCATGGCTGCCATGGAAGCCATGAACTCCCGGGCCTGCCCAGACGAAGCCCCCAGGGAAGGCAGGTTGAAGTCCCCCAAAAACATCAGCCTGGGGAACTCCACTGCCAACCCCGAGAGGATGTCGAGCAGTCAGGGCAGGGTGGTCACGATGCAGCTGGGCAAGAGGTATGCCAGCAACACACCCAACTGACCCCTCGAGCCGCACTTCAGGAGGAGGGACTCACAACCGTCTATCTGTGACAGCAACCTCCCGTGGAACCAGAGCCTCCCTGATAACCATCGCCACACCCCCACCCATGCCCTGAGCCCTGGGGTGATGAAGCACACAGAAACCTGGTGGGCAAAGATCATTCAGAGGGACACCTCCCTCCTGGCCCAACCAGGTCCGTAATGTAGGCCAGGTCTGCGGCCTACCCCTCAATAAGATCACAAATGAGGGGGGCTTTGTGTACCATGGACCTGGCATTTAAGTACACCACCCTAAGCCCAGGGGTCCGAACTCCCTTGCCCCTGGAAAGAGGGGGTGCAACTGGGGGGTCGGAGCACGCCACCGTTCGGAGACAACGGGGACGCACACCCAGATGATGATATGGCCCCCCATGCCACCTACCGCCATTCCCAATCGTCGTAGGGTTTGCTAATCTTTGGGGTGCCATGTGATCCAGCTGGTTTTAATTGCATAAATGCTCTATGGCAGGGGTATCAAACTCACATTGTCATGGCGTCATGGTATATTGGGACTTTTTTCCTCTTCACTAACTGGCGTGGGCATGGCCAGCACATGACGCATCTGGCCTGCAGGCTATGAGTTTGAGAGCCCTGCCCTGTCGCATCCCTTCTGGCATCTGCTTATCTTTCCCTTTTTCAAGAACGGCAAAACTGGTTGCCATTGTCTCTCTTGCGTATGTGCGCACAGATATATATGCTTAGTGATACAAACATGCATCGACTTTAGCAGCTTGGAACTGAAAGCATGGTCACCTGAGCATGTGCAAAAATGCTCCCTAGTAAAACAGATTCTAACATGTATAACCGTGATACACACTCATTTCAATAATACAAGAACATTATCTTTAGCCATAGATAAAATAAGGTCTGTCTCACCCACCGAAGCAGTTTTCTGTCCATGACTTACAGCTTCAAGTGAAGTGGGGAAATTAGGGTCCTATATATATTTCACTTGAAGCTGTAAGTCATGGACAGAAAACTGTTTTGGTGGGTGAGTATTCAGGGGGCCAGAATACTGTTTGAAGGCACTATATATTTAATTAGCAAGTTGCATCATCACAGGGAGACATTCAGCTTTAGAAAGGAGAGCCAGAGTTAATGGTAGGAAGAAAACAAAAGTTACAGCCTTAGCAAGGGACAATATCTTGGAAAACAATGCAGTGTTCAATGTTGCATTAGTGTGGAAGGTACAGCTGAATGCTCAAGTATTGAGAATCAATAAAAATACTTCAAACACAAAGCTATTCATTTTATTGGATATTACTGCAGAAGAACATCCCACATTAAACTGATTGATTGACATCTCACCCTTGGCTCTTCCAGGGGGGAGGAATGAGGAGTTTTCTGCCTTAGAAAGCAAGGAAAACAGGAGTCGATGTCTGAGGCAGTTTAAATCTTGAAGGAAACATAGCCCTTTATAAATTGGAATTGCTCTGAACTGGTCTGCCGTTTCATCTTAAAATTATAGTATCACTGAATCTCAGGGAACGGTGCTCTTTCCATACCACTCCCAGGCCTTCAAAGCAGGTGAAAACGTTCTGCAGTTGCTTTTACTTTGCCAGATTCAGAAATGTTGGGAAAAGGGAACCAAAATCACTTTCTCTCCCTGACAGGCAGCAAAATTTTCCCCTCAGCCAAACTCTACCCAAAGAGGTGTTGAACATGACTTAGAGGAGATGGGATCGCAATAGATGGAGACTCAGCACACAAAATGGTTCCATGGTGGACTTGTTTATTCAGCAGACAATGTGCAGGATACGTTCAGTCAGTGGTTATCAGAAAGCACGGGAAACGCTCCAATGAGCTGCCCCCTTTATAGGAAAGCTGGGGTGACCGTTGGCAGGTGTTCAGGGAAGGACTGCAACATTTGAGCAGGTAAATCCAGGCTTCTCTCAGACAGGCTGTCTCCCGGTTGGGGTTAGTGTGTTGTGGCACCCAGGCAGCCATTTTAAAGCACACTAAAACATGCAATTCAATGATGACCATTAAATCCCATTTAACAAAGGGAAAGAAAAGAACTACAAATCCCAGTAGGGACATCTTGACCTTCCTATTCTCTGGCTATGGGGGACAGCCTGTAAAAGGGAGCATGCCAGCATTGGAGGCTCAGGCACACGGAAGACTCAAAATGAATCAAGAACCTTCCAGGAAGAAAAGGGAGCAGCACTCTGGACTGCTCCATGCTGACTTCTATGAAACCCCTAGTTTCTGTAGCCTTTAACTGGACAACAATAGTCCATCATAGAGCAACAACCTTTGAACCCAGGTACCTCAAATGGCAAAATGCATCCAAACTCCAGGAGCCTGGAATCCCGAAGAAATGAAATTTGGGGGAAGTTGTGGGCAGCTGCTGCAGTCGTAGGACCTGCATTTTCAGTGTTCTGTGACAGCTTCCCAACTACACTTGCAAATCACCTGCCTGCCTGTGGGAAAGGAAGGGAAGGAGACAGAAAAGGGGGAGGGCAGGGACGAAGCCCCATAACCTTTCCCAGCCCACCCTGTGTGTGCCTTCCGCAACCCAGGAACCCAGGAAGCACCTACGATGCACCCCCCCTATGCAGTCTGTCTCAACTGTAGACCACTGTAGACCACAGTGCAATGCCTATAATCTATAGCATTCCCATGCATACAACCTGAAGTATGGATCTGGTATGTAGATGACACCTTTGTCATAAAAAAAAGGACCATCTAGAGAAGACACACAAAGCCATGAACAGAATCCTCAAAGGAATAAAACTCACAAGGGCAGACAAAAGCCACAACACACTACCCCTTCTGGATCTCCTCATCAGCAGAAGCAGGGATGGCAAATTGGGAAGATAAGTCTATCATGAAACTTACCAGTAGTATATATGTCTATTTCATATGTGTTGAAAATAACATGCATAATTGAATTTTTTTTTTTTATTGCTGGTTTGGTTCCTTTTATTAGAAGACCTAGTTATAATTAATGTGTTTTGAAGAAGACACCAGCATCTGAAAAGTCCCCCCAAAAAATGAATTTAGTACCACATATGTATGATTGAATTATATTTTAATAATGTCAATTTATTATATGAACTTCCTGCTGCTGAAAACAAAAGAAATGTTTTCTGGACTATAAATTGTTCCACTACGTTTCCTGGTGCTTTGATGAGAACATGGCCATTGCTTTGGAGGCTGCTTCCTTTCTTCAGTGCAAGTCAGTACCAGAGAAAGTTATGCTGAGAGCTGCAGGCTAAAGTTTTATAGTGCTCGGGCAATTTAAGCAAAATACTAAGAACAATGAGAAAAAAAGAACAAGAAATAAGTTGCATAAGAGTTGAAGAAGGAACCTGTTCTGAACAAAAGGCATCTTGTAAAAAGAATGGGAAGATTTATGACAGGAAAGAAAAGTTAGCAGGGAGGTTTGCAAATTGTTTGAAAGAGTGAGGGATCACGGCTGGATAGAACTGTGGGAAAATAGGAGAAGGGAAGTCACTTCCTGACTCTACAAGCAGTAGAATGTGGGAAGAAAGAATCATCATCATCATCATCATCATCATCATCATCATCATCATCCCCAACTGAGGGCAATCCTAATCCTAACCTTGACATGGTTGCAGGCTGAGCAGCCAGGGCCAGCAGTTGCAGAACTACCGGAAGAAAATGTGTTACACAGTGCAAATATACAGTGATTGAAAACCAAGAAATAATGATCTGTTATTGCAGATCAAGATTAACAAGAGGACGTTTGAAATGAATGCAAAGAACAGCATCCAGAGTCAGATATAACAGAACAGGCTGGCAGATGAACATCGATTTATAACACTAAATAAAGTATTCATGGAAGCAGAATTGGCAGAACGTTACCCAGGGTAAAGATATACAACCCTAATAATAATTCCTTGGACACCCTTAAGTTGATTTGTACCAATCACTAGAACTATGGATTGAGATGAATGATGGCAGTGGCTCTTTCTGTTATCCCTAGCATGCGAGGGTGGAGAAGCTACCGATGGGGCCTGGAGGAGCCACCGCATCGGGCAAGTGGAAGGGCAGGTGAGCTTTCATTAACTGCATTTAAAGGATGTTGTGAACAGATCCACGACTGCTCCAGTTAAGCCCCATTTTCTGGCCTGGTGGGATCCATTGTACCTGATCCCTATGAGCCTGGCTCATAGGGGAGCCATTGTGTCGTCAAATCCGCCACTGATCTGCAGTGGGATAGAGCAACATGGGTGAGAAGGCCCAGGAGAAGGATGGCCACAGAAGGAGCCGGAGATAGAAGAAGGCCAGATTCGTGGAAGCAACAGCAGGGAAGAAGAAAGGCCACGGGGCAAGATCTAGGAAGAGAATCCACACAAGAGAACAAGCAGAAACGAACAGTAAACAGTACATGGCAGAACTTGCCACAGCTGACCAAATAACCAAATCTTTTTGGGACTATAGACTGTAGACGGTGTTCACCTTTCCAGGCTCATTAGATGGGATTAAGCTAAGGTACTCTTGCTTTTCATTTGTTTGCACTTGCAGCCAGTTCTTCCTTAAGAAACCTCAGGTAACCCTGCACATGGCTCTCCTTGCGTCTGCAAAGCTACTCTGTGCAAAATGGAGGTAAAGGGCATTGTGGTTCAATCAGTGGGTAGAACAATGGGAAGGTGGAGGCCAGGCAATAAAGATCATGGATTCAAACAGGACTATATTCTGAACAGGAAGAAATGCCAATTGATAGATAATGCCAGTCTGGTGGAAATATTCAGTCTGATTAACTATCCTATACACTTTAATGAAGTAAAAATTTATGTTACATATGTTTTTTGTTATTTTTAACAAGTCTAGGGACGCACTGTTTTTTTAACTTTTATCATCTTAATCAACTGCAGATTGGTTAAAAATATTGCGGAAAAAATTGTCAGATCAGGAAAAGGGAAATGGTAATTTTTTAAGAAGAGATCTTCCTGCTGGGAAATGGTGTGAAAGACAAGCACTAGAACCGTCACGCCAGTAAGGAAATCCTAGCGTGTGGCTTTTGCAGCAGACGTCATTCAAGGAAAACAGAGAAAACACTGTGAGAGCAGGGGTCCTGCCTGTGTGGAGTACGCAATCCACGTAGAAGGACTGCCTCTGGGAAACAGTAAAGTGCAGCAGGCAAACCAGAGACCAAGAACTGAGCATTAAGAGAGAGCTGCTTTGAAATGCCCGTTTGTGGTGGGCAGGATCTGAGCGCAGGGCATCCATTCCGGCCCCCCAATGGGGTTGCTGGGCTCTACCAGCTGTAGGGCAACCTGACAATACCGAGAGTACTCTTTGAAAACGGCAAATAGTTTGCCTATTTAAAACCTTACTTGCAGATTTGCAGGCTAAAGAAAAATGCTTAAGAAGCCTACATCTAAAACACTCACTCATTCATTTGGTTTGGCCACCCATCTCAAACAAACAACTAACAAGAACGAAAAATGCAGCAACCTCCAACAAAAGTACAAAATATACTGTTGGCAGCTGACATAACAACAAAACCACATATACAAATGCACTACAAAATAATGTACAAAAATCCACTTGCAAAAGCCAACTGTATGAGGCCAAATGCATATCTTTGAAGAAATAAGGTATCAAATTAATGCATTAAATGAAATTAATGTTCCCATATTACTGCAAGCCTGTTCTGGCAATGCAAAGCTTTACAAAAAACAGATTGATCCGTGAAGCGTGACATGCAAGCTACCTGCTAAGATAAGTCTTGAAAAAACTTTACAAGCTAGTGTATTTTGTGATCTTTTATTGACAAGGATAGTACTGGATAACTATTCTCAGTGCTGAAATAGAATTTAGCCAATTTTAAAGGAATTATTTCCAAATACTATTTCAGAAAGATGCCTGCGTTTCTCATATTCAAATACCCCAAGCGTGTGTGTGTGTGTGTGTGTGCGCACACACAGGGAGAGGGATTTGTTCATTCATTCCAAGGCCTTTGGTCCATTTGTTTCTCTTCTTCCTTTTTGTTTTGTTAAAAATCACAAAACAGATTAATGGCAGAATGCAAAAGCTGCCCACTGTTCTCCAAGCACAAGCTCCAAAGGGCCGATCTCCCCAGGTCTGGTCTTTAAGGTGCACTGAGGGCACCTACCTGAAATCGCCTTCCTGATCCAAGCAATGGGGGGGGGGGCTGGGCTGGGTTCCCCGTCTCCCTTCACAGAACTTTGGTAAAGCAACACTATTTTGTTTTGCTTTTAATAGTCAGATTTTATTAGGCACATTTTAATTTACTAGGCTTTTAATTTTGCATTTTTCTTAATGTAGGATGAAAATCAGCCAACCATTTTTACATGCTCTGAGTAATTTATTCGGCCATAAATCAGCTGTTCCTCCTCTTAGCTCGCTTAATAGGACATCAGTGTCCTATGATCTCTTTCTCTTTTCAAAGCAGGCCCGTTTTAGAAATGATGAAAAAAGCCAAGCAGTGCAAGAACTTTTGCTTATTTTTGCCTCAAAGAAAAGTAGTGACAGCTTAATAGACCTGAAAGAATGAACTACAAAACAAGAAGTATCTATGGTGGGAACCATAAATAAGTGATTATGAAATAACAAACCAGGATTCCCCAAGTGCCAATAACCTTCCAACATTCCATTAAAACCCATAAATCCGCCAATGGCTGAGCCTAAGTAAATTTCCTCTAGTGTATTAAAACTCTTTGTTTACCAGCCCAGTAATTAAATTACAATGTCTTTTTAGTTCAAATAGACAGGCCCACTCTGTTTCCACAGCACACAGAATTAAGCAGGGACATTTCATTCCTGCCAATCTCTTGACACCAAGGGGCGTTGCCTTCCCCCGCCATACTTGCCCGGTTGGGGAAGGGGGGCAGGCAGTGCTCTGCCATGGTGGGGGCAGAAGCCTCGTGCCCGTCTCTGGCCTCCAGGGGCCGAGGGCGAGAAGAAAGAAATTTATGCCAGATCACATTTGGGTTGGTTACCAGGACCAGAGACTTACCCCCTGCAAGCTTTCGGACACATGCTGGGGACCATCGTCCGGGCTCTGTTTGTGGAGGTCACTGGGGCACCGGCCTGGCCAGACGCTCCGCTGCAGGAACAAAAGGGAAGCCTGACCGGCTGAGCCAGGGCTCAACCCTCCTACACTCACCGCTTGGGCTGATGCTTGCTGCCTTTCAATACTGACTGGCCTCCTACACCAATCTTTGAAATCGATTTAAAATCTAACCTATTAAAACCAGCAATATCAAAACGCTGGCCCAAAAGGGTGCTTTACGTCTACTACAGGTAGTCCTCGCCTTACAACCACAACTGAGCCCAACATTTCTGTTGCCAAGTGAAACAGTCATTAAGTGAGTTTTGCCACATTTTATGACTTTTCTTGCCACAGTTGCTTAAGTGAATTTGTAGTTGTTAAGTCAGCAACACGGCAGAATCAGGCTTCCCCATCGACTTTGCTTGCAAAGCATGATCACATGACCATGGGACACACCGTCATAAATATGAATCAGTTGCCAAGAGTCTGAACTTTGATCACGTGAACATGGGGATGCTGCAAAGATCACGTGAAAAATGGCCATGGGTTACTTCTTTCAGTGCCACTTAACTTTGAATGCTAACTAAACCAACTGTCATAAATTGAGGACCAGCTGCACAGCCCAAAGGAGGAAACCCAGCCTGAGCATCCAAGGAGCTGCCCTCAGCCTGAGTCCTGTGACTGGGCAAAAGGGCTTTAAGGGGAATCTGAGAGCACTGTCCACAAATAAACACTCCTGATTTGCTCCTACTCCAAGAGAGGGTTTATATGTCAGGGAACGTACCTTGAATTGGTTCCAAAAAACCACCAAGGCAGCTGTTACAACACAGGTGTCAGGCTGTCCAGCCAGGACCAGGTAGTAAATCTTCCGAGGCTTCCTGTCTTAGTTTGGCTTTGGGATTAATCCTGCAGATACCTCAGTATAGCTCGGCTGGAAAACAGTCCATATTGCAGACCAGAATGAAGCTAATGTGACCACTGATTGCCCCTTGTCACTGAGGTGGTGCAGACGAGGCTTTGGAGCCCGTCTTCTGCCTCTTGCCGTTTCCAACGGGAGCAGATTCTTAGGCTTTAAAATAAAATCTGATAGACTTCAGAAGGGCTGCTGGAGTCTTCCGGGCACTTGCTGAAATATGCAAGCCAGTCCTTGCATATTTACCAAAGTGCCTTGTTTATTTATTAAGTTTATGTGCCGTCTACCTGGACAAGACAACTCTCAGTGGCTTACAAACATTAAAACTACTACACATAATAAAGCAAAAAGCAACAGTAATAAATACTGTTAAAAGATAGGGAGGACGGGGACAGGGAGTACATGGGGAGATAAAAGATCTACCCAATAGCCACCTCCAGAATGATGCACCTCTCTTGGGACCCCAGGTCAGCTGGGTGGGTGAAGGTCTCACATTGGGGGTACGGTGTCTCAAAGGGCAGGAGCCCACGCAGAAAAGAATTTTCCCCTGGACTCAGGTGCAATTCCTCGACTGATGAGGTCTGCAGCGCACCCCCTCTGCTAGCCCAAGGCAGGTGGGCCAATCCCATTGGGGTGAGAAGGTTCGCCAACACCTTGATTTGCAACTGGAAGCCAACAGGCCAACAGGGCAGGTGGAGGAACAGCAATGTAACATGAGCCACTATAGGAGCCCAGAGAACTTCCGGTGATGCTGCCTTCTGCACTAGCTGTAGCTTTCGAACATAATTCAAAGATAGCCCAGGTAGAGCGCACTGCAGTAGTCCAGGCCTGAGAGGACCAGGGCTTGAGCAACTAGTGCAGGGACTCCCTACTCAAGAAAGATCGCAACTGGTGTACAACACAGAGTTGCGCCAAGGCTTTCCTACCTGTGACTACCACCTGCTTCTTGAATAGGAGTTGCGAGTCCCAGAGAATCCCTGCGTTGCCCATCTGGTCTGTCTGGGGTTGTGCGACCCCACCCAGAATGAGAGATGTTAAAATCCTGTATCTCAAAGCTCCACGTACCACTTGGTCTTGCCAGGGTTCAGTTGAAGCCTGCTCTTGTGCTTCCAGACTCTCACAGCCTCCAGGCACTGTGAGAGGCAGCAACAGCATCACTTTGGTCACTAGGGGTGGAAGTACAGAGTTGAGTATCATCCACATAGTGATGATACTTCATTCCATGGTGATGAGTGATCTCACCCAACGGCTTTAAGTAGATGTTGAAAAGGAGTGGAGAGAGTACTGAGCACTGTGGCACACCACAAAGGAGTGGCTGCAAGCAGGACCTCTCACTCCCTGTCAATACTGCTTTGGATCAGCCTTGGAGAAAGGAGCTGAACCAGTTCAAGGCTGTGCTGTGCAGCCCCGACCCCACAGCCAGCCCTAAAGGATACCCAGGTTGATGGTATCAAAGGATGCAGAGAAGGCTCCATCTACCCTCCCCAGAGATCATCAACAAATGTGACCAATGCTGTTCCTGTCCCATAACTGGGCCTGAATCCTGACTGGATGAGGTCAAGCTGATCTGTTTCATCCCGCTGCATCCTCTGAAGTTGTATGACTGAATGCATTTTTAAAAGAATGGGATTTCAACTGTGCAATCACAGCTGCCATGTTGACTTATGTTGACATACACGTATTCTGCAGATGCCTCTTCCCAGCAGCAACTGCTTAGTCTGCTCAGTAGTGAGGGATTCTGGAAGTTGGCGTTCAGCTGTGTAAGCCCTTTGGGGTAAACCACATCAGGAAACAGAACTCAGTAGGAAACCTGGAACTACACTACAAAATATCAGCGTTGTTGACATTTTGGAGATGGGAAATAAATAGTTCCTTATTCCCAGTGCATCTCCCTGTTATGTAACTAGCATGATGGAGTTCCTAGCATGATGAAAACCTAGTAAGGAAACCATCAGATAGCAAGTAAAAGTTTGGACTACTGCAATGGCTCTAGATGGGGCTCTCCTTGAATGCAGCTGCAACCTTGGCAAAGAATGCAGCTGCTTGGACAGTTCTAGAAACCCCCAGGATAGCCCAAGAAACACCCCTTTTGCGCAAGCTGCTGCACTGATTGATGGTTTGCTTCCAGGTCCAATTCAAAGGTTGGTTATCAGCTTTAAAGTGCTTCATTGCATGGTCCAGGTTACATGAGAAACTGTCTTACAGCAAAGGAATTGGCCTGCTCCACTCATGCCAGCAGAAGAGGCATGCTGAAGTCCAGGAATTCTGCTTGGCAGGGTCCAGAAGAAGGGCCTTTTCTGCCAGGGCTCCACCCTCTGGAACACTGTGCCCTGGAGGTAAGATCCATACTCATCTTTCTGACCTTTCAAAGATTCCTTAAAACAGGCTGCTGCCTTAAACAGCTGTGCCAATAATCATTTTATTAGATGTGCCATACTAAGAGTTTGCAATAAATATAAAGAAAAGCTCTTTATGAAGTTGCCTCTTTGGGTGTCACCCCAGGGAGCTTTTTAAAGAAAAGATATGAGACAACCAGAGAAGGAGAAGGAAAGCCGGACTACCTGTCTGCCTGAAGAAATGTCAACCTTAGAGCAAAAGCACTGGCAATAAAGATAAAGAGGAGCAAAAACAACAAGATTTGCAACTCCTGTGGAGAAATACCGAACCTCACAATAACTGTCTATACAGGAAGCCTAGTTACTAGCGACCCAGCTCCAACATCAAGTTGACATCCGGCATCCTTACCCCTTAGCCAACCAACCAAGCCAGACCACCTTGCCCCAGGGAATCCCATGCAGATGGTGACCTGGAATGTGGATGGCTGGAAAGGGATGGCTGGTAGCACACAAAGGAACTTTGTCTCTAGATTCGATGAAATAGCCCTTCAAGAAACCTGGTAAACCAAAGTGGACGAACCAATACAATTGCCAGGCTTTCAGGGTTGGGCTTCCCCAGCCCAACAAACAAAGGGAGACCCTCTGGTGGGTTATGCATTCTTATAAAGCAAGAATTGCCACGGCAGGGGGAGAAACTATACAACAAAGACAAGTATTCGTATTTCCTAGCTGTTAAATTTGGATACGAAGAGTTGGAATTAATACTGGTAACTGTGTATACCCCTCCAAACATATCCCGGTATTATAACTCTGAATACTGGATAAATTTGGAAGTTATCCTAGACGATACATCCATATTGTACCCTCAGTCCATAGTGGTATTACTAGGAGATTTTAATGCTAGATTGGGTCCTTCTTTGTATGAGTTTGCCCAGAAGAAGGCCATCCCAGGGGAGTTTTTCGATAACCTTCATAAGTGGCTGTCGAGAGACCGTAAAAGTAACGCTGCTCCTAGTCTCCTTAATTTTTAAGGGTAATCTCCAAATCCTGGGAGGTAAGGTTAAGAATTATACATATCCTTACACAAACATTTGGGTCCATTCAAGCAGTGTGCTGGATCTCTTCTGTGTGGCTAGAGATAAAGTTGACCTCTTCTCAGAGGTTACAGCACACTTTAGTGACAATAGCGATCATCAGCCTGTAAGGGTGACATTGCAAGGCTGCTCAGATTTAAGACCATATAGCATGGCTGACAGTTGGTTCACCAAAAAGTCAGAGGTGACCCAAAATAAACAGCTAATTTGAGCTAAAGTTGATACTAAGTCAATATCAGACTGCCTTCAAGCAGAGAAGGCTGCCAACTGGGCTAGAACAGTCCAGTCATCTACTACTGACTGGCTGTCAGCCTTCGACACATTTTCTAATCTTTGTAATACCTTGAAGAAACACCTAACCACTAAACCTGCTACAAAAAGTTCCCTAGTGGTTTGATCCTGAATGCCAGTAGCTGAAAAAGAAATTGAAGGCAGCCATGAGGCTTGCCCAGAAAAATCCTACTGCTCATATACAAGAATATAAAAAATATATATAAAATTAAAGAAAAAAGTTTTGCCATTTCAATCTGGTCAGAACTTGAGCTGGTTGCCAAAAGTCATAACTCAGTAATATTTTAGCACTCCGTAGCAGGAGTCCTAAAGGAGTGGAGATTTACATTTGATATACCACTCTGCTGAGGACTAGGAGAATTATTATTAGTGTTTGTTTGCTCCCACTGATCCTGTAGAGAAACTGTCTTCAAGCAGTGATTCAGTAAATCCTAGAGCTCCTCCTCCTTGGCCACCAGTCTCGGAAAAGGAGATACAATCCATCATTAAAAGCTTAAAGAGCAATAAAGCCTCAGGTGAGGGTTTCTTACCTGCAGAATTATTTAAGTTTCCTGACTGGTGGAGTACAGTATTGGCAGGTCTTTTTACACATATAAATACCGGTAATAGCTACCATATACCAGCTGGGTGGAAGATGGCAATAGTTGTGTGTGTGTATGTATGTATGTGTATGTGTATGTGTGTGTGTGTGTGTATATATATATATGTATGGCATTATGCTTTGTTCGGGTATTTTCCCATGTCTTCATAGTTGTGCTTTTAAAGTTGTAGCG